>PVIH01002972.1:36244-133611 GCA_004025045.1 Sigmodon hispidus
TGTGTGTGTGTGTGTGTGTGTGTGTGTGTGTGTGTGTGTGTGTGTATGTGTGTGTGTGTGTGTATGTGTGTGTGTGTGGGGGGGCATACAGGACAGAAAAGGAGCGAAGCTGAGCTGCAGGAAGGAGGGAATGAGTCTCATCTCTTTGGGGGACTTCTTGGTGATATACTTCTGTTTTCTCTCCAGAATCTCTTGAGGCCATGGTAGAGTCCAGGGCTATGATTGTTTGAAAGGAAAGGAGATATTGCCTTGAGCACTTATGAAAGATGCTGGTCATCTATATCGATTGACCTTCTAAATCATTCAGACTAGAGATTCTACCACATTATTTGTTTGTTTATTTAAAGAGACAGGTTCTCACCATGTAGTCCTGGCTGGCTTAGAACTCTATGAAGACTAGGCTGCCCTGAAACTCATCAGATCTGCCTGTCTCTGTCTCCCGAGTGCTGGAATTAAAGGCATGTGCTATCCTGCCCACTGAATTCTTACAGCTTTGTCCTGTTCAGGTTTCCTGCTGCAAACAGCTTTGTCCATAAAGGTCCTTCCTGAACATTGTGCCTTATAGGTTGGGGAAAGTTATTTTAAAAGCTTCATTTGTTAAGAAAAGTAAGGGTACAGGGAGAAGGGTAAAAGATGGGGTCTTGTTCTAAAGCCTGGGGACTAGAAGTGAGGATTTTTATTTAGCCACATGCTCCAAAGTTATAAACATTACTCAGAACCCCGGCCATGCCTTTTCCAGCCCTTTCCCTCCGTCCTGCTGTGGCCAAGCCGTGCTCATCACTTGCGTCGAGCCTCTTACATGTGCTCTAAGAGTGTTCTCTCAGTTCTCATTTTGTTAGTTTATTCTTCTGTGAGGATCTTAATGTTTATTAAATAAACAGGCAGTGGGTTTGTATGACATGCCCACAGCTTCTGCGCATATGACACATGCCTGGCCTGTGTTCTAGAAGTATGTGTTACTTTGACCTTTACTAGAGAAATGGTAATAGTGGAAGAAGACCCCTCAATTACTCTTTCTGCAACTGTGTAGCTTTTTGTTTTTTTTTTAAGAGATTGTGGGTAATGGTTCTTTCTGTCCATCAGCCTCAGAGACTGTCTTGGGAAGGGAAGGAATCTCTTTAAGGTCTAGATGCCAAATAACCCCCTTGTTCATCCTTCTGCTGATGCCATGACAAGGTCATCTCCACTTTACAGGTACATAGGGGCACTGGGAGCCCGGGTGATCTGTGACAACATCCCTGGTTTGGTGAGTCGGCAGCGCCAGCTGTGCCAGCGCTACCCAGACATCATGCGCTCAGTGGGTGAAGGTGCCCGGGAATGGATCCGAGAGTGTCAGCACCAGTTCCGGCACCACCGCTGGAACTGCACCACGCTGGACCGGGACCACACTGTCTTCGGCCGTGTCATGCTGAGAAGTAGGGTCCTCTTCCAAGCTTCCACACCCTGCCCTTCCTTAGCTCGGGGGTGGTGAGTTAGAGGGGTAGGCATGATCCTCCTTGTTTTCCTAACACTACCTCATCATCTAAGAAACAACTGTGGGCAAACCTGGGAAATAGGAACAGCTGCTCACTACTCTAGATTTGTAAGCCAGGGCCCTTCTCAACCTACGAGCTCTGAGATGGGTCAAGCTAAGTTTTCTCCAATACTTTCTCCTTGCCTTCCTCTGGCCTCCCCATATCCAAGGCAGGCAGGTACCCATGGACTGACGCTAAGGACCAAGTCCTCTGCTTCTTACCACCATGCTCACTACTATCATCCAGTTACCCTAACAATCCTGACATCGTGGTAATGGGAACAAGAGATAATGTAACTGTTCCAAGAGCTATGGCTTAGTTCCAGTTCAGCAAGAGTTCAGCAGACTTAGACAGCCAAAGGGAGAAGAGGAGAGAGACGGCCCTCTGAGGGTTAGGGAGAACTGGGGATGAATGTCCACCCTCAAGGGCAAGGAGAGGACCCAGCAGGCTGCACTTAGGGTGTTTCTCTGAGTAGGCTGACCCCTGGGCAGGGGTTGACACTGCAGGGGAACTGTCCAGCAGAGGGGGCCTGAAAACCCACAACGTTGGCCAAGGCAGGTAGAGGCACATCAGGACTAGTGTGCTCTTCTCTCTCTCTCTCTCTCTCTCTCTCTCTCTCACACACACACACACACACACACACACACATACACACACACACACACACACACACACACAGAGAGAGAGAGAGAGAGAGAGAGAGAGAGAGAGACCTTGGGAAAACAAGAGGAAACAGAGTCGAGGTCAGCCCAAAGAGGTCAGATGCACAAGAGTGGAGTAGGGAGTTGGCAGGAGAGGTTGGCTTCTCTGAGGAATGCTCTTAGAAGGAAAGGTCCCCTTGATAGGTGGAGTGGGCTCTAGAAAAGCTAAATTGTGTGGATTATAGAAGGGGATGAACAGAATTGGGCGTGTGGCCTGTCCCTGCAATCCTAGCATTAGGGAGGCTGAGATAGGAAAATCTCAAGTTCAAAGCTGGGTTCTACAACAAGTTCCAGGCCTGGGCCATTGAACAAGACACTGTGAAAAACACCCAGAAGTGTGTGTGTGTGTGGTGGTAGAGTGGAAGACATAGACTGTTCCTGTAATGTGTCTCTGCCCCTCTGTGTAGGTAGCCGGGAGGCAGCATTTGTATATGCCATCTCATCAGCAGGAGTGGTCCATGCTATCACGCGGGCCTGCAGCCAGGGTGAACTGAGTGTGTGCAGCTGTGACCCATACACCCGTGGTCGGCACCATGACCAGCGAGGGGACTTTGATTGGGGTGGCTGTAGTGACAACATCCACTACGGTGTCCGCTTCGCTAAGGCTTTTGTGGATGCCAAAGAGAAGAGGCTTAAGGATGCCCGAGCCCTCATGAACTTACATAACAACCGCTGCGGTCGCACGGTCAGTACTCACATCTGGGGATGTACATTCATAGTCTCTGGTGTCAACCAGCTAGTGTGACCACAGGCTCAATTCAGAGGTGGACGAGTTGATGGCTTCTGGATCACTTCCAAAGTCCCTAACATTCTGCCACAGAGTGCAAGGGAGCCTGAGAATGCATAATTCAACCAGGTTTTCGTAGGACAGGAAAGTCACTTCCCTTTTTCTGTTCCCCATCTCCTCTTTCCCTCTCAACCCCTCCGCTCCCTTCTCCTTCCCTGTTTCCTTCCTTTTTTGCTTTTTATTTTTTAGGGGAGGGGCATTTTTTTTCTTTGTTTTTGAGACAGGGTCTATGTCTTTGGCTGGCCTTGAACTCACACAGATCCACCTGCCTCTGCCTCTTTAGTGCTGGGATTAAAGGTGCACACCACCATGTCCCACCTTGTTTTATCTTGTTTAAGACAGGTTCTCACTCTGCCTACAGCTTAGGCTGGTCTCAGATTTGTGGCACTATCCCTGTTTCAACCTCCAAAGTGCTGGCTTTATGTGTGTGCCACCATGCTGAACTAAAAAGTAAATTTTAAAATTTTCATTTATGGGCTGGAGAGATGGCTCAGGGGTTAGGAGCACTGGGTGCTCTCCCAGAGGACCTGGGTTTGATTTCCAGCACCCACATGGCAGCTCACAACTGTCTGTAACTCCTGTTCCAGAGATCTGATACCTTCACACCAATATATATAAATAAAGCTAAATAAATTTTAAAAGGGGGGCCTGGAGAGGTGGCTCAGAGGTTGGGAGCACTGATTGTTCTTCCAGAGGTCCTGAGTTCAATTCCCATCGACCACATGGTGGCTCACAACCATCTACGATGGCATCTGGTACCCTCTTCTGTGTACTGTATCCATAATAAGTGAATAAATCTTTTTTTAAAAATTTTATTTATAAATGATTGTGCACATACATGTGGATGTGCACGTTTGCACTTTCTCAAGGAGACTAAAGGAAGATGCCAGAGGTCCTGCTCTGTCACTTTGAGGCAAGGGCTGACGTATCAGCAGTCTTCCTATCTTAATCCTCCTGTTTCTGTACCCGGTCCCCATCACTGGGATTATAGGTAGCCCGTGTGCTTTTTGCATGGGTTGTAAAGATTTAAACCCAGGTTCTTATGGGGACAGGTAGTGTTTTTACATGCCAAGCCATCTTCCAAGCCCCAAAGTATCTTTTAATTTTAATTTATTATTGTTATGTGTGTATGATGATGTATATGGGTGGGCATGAACGGCATGGTGCATGTGTGGAGGTCAGAGGACAGCTTTGTAGAACTGGCTCTCACCTTCCACTTATATGTGGGTTCTGGGGATCCAACTCAGGCTGCCAGGACAACATGACAAGCCCCTTTCTTAGACATTAGTATCAGTGGCCCAAAGTTTTTTTTTTTTTTTTTTTAAAGAGGAAATATTTCCTTCATAAAGATCTTTAGATATTGCTTTAGGCTACTTACTGGTATCTAAGTATCTGCTATGTACTGTGCTGAGAAATGACACGTTATAAAAGCAGAAGACATGACACTTGGCTCTTTAAAAGGATGTATAATCGGGAGCAGACTCCTGTAGCTTCACAATCCAGCAGGCGGTCATAAAGAACAAATCACTGTTGGTCCAGGAAGATTTCCTAGAAGAGATTCCCTGACATGGTCAGGAGGAATGGGTGGGATCTAGCAAAGAACTACCAAGGGCTCAATGAGCAGGCCTGGGCCAGCAGAGCTCAAAACACTTCTGCTTTTGAACCAGTGTCCTGACCTGCTTCCTCCCCTAGGCTGTGCGGAGATTTCTGAAGCTGGAATGTAAGTGTCATGGTGTGAGTGGCTCCTGTACTCTGCGAACCTGCTGGAGGGCACTCTCAGACTTCCGCCGCACTGGTGACTACCTGAGGCGGCGGTATGATGGGGCTGTGCAGGTAACAGCTACCCAGGATGGTGCCAATTTCACAGCAGCCCGCCAAGGCTATCGCCATGCCACCCGGACTGATCTTGTCTATTTTGACAACTCCCCTGACTACTGTGTCTTGGACAAGGCTGCAGGTGAGAAAGGTGGAGAGAGATATGGAACCTGGTTATTAGTGTAAGCACTTCGGCTTAATCCAGGTCTGTTCACTTTGTAGGAGTTAAGATAGGAAAGTAGTCAGTCACCTCCTTATATGAAAATCGGATCTTGAAACAGGTGGTTTGTGCCTCAGGCTGGCAGGCCCAAGGTTGCACAAATAAGTCATATGTCGCCTTCCTATATCCTCAGTGCTGGGATACAGTAGGTACTACTCAGAGAACATTTAAATGAGCTACCCATTTCCAGTTCTGAGCAAGATGTGAGCTATACAGAAGTAGATATAGCACTAAGCTTTAGGCTTTTTACAGTCTAGCTAAAGAAATAAAATGGAGCTGAGGTGGAGCTCAGCTATACAGCATGTGCTTAGTATGTGCAAGGCCCTGATTTGATACCCTACTACAAAGAGAGAGAGAGACAGAGACAGAGACAGAGACAGAGAGACAGAGAGAGGTAAGCAAATGTAACTACAAAGAATGATGACTAGCTGGGTGGTTGTGGCCATGTCCTTAACTTCAGCACTCAGGAGGCAGAGGTAGGTGGGTCTCTGAGTTCGAGGCCAGCCTGGTTTACAGAGTGAGTTCTAGGACAGCCAGGGCTATAAGAAACTCTGTCTCAAAAGTTAAAAAAAAAAAAAGAAAAGAAACAGAAAAATTAAGGAAGGTTTGTTTGAACATGGGGAATCAAGCTGCTTCTTGATTGCTGCCACTGCAGATTCTAAAAGATCGAGAGAGACAGGAGGTGATCTCTGCAAAGGCTGCTGAAGCAGCAGATACTTGATAACAAGCAGAAAATGGCTGTTTTTCCGTCTATTCTATATATGTGTGGCTAGAAAGGGGAGTCTTGGGAACACTGCAAAGTGATAAGGTATTTCTTCGAGAGGATGGAAGCTCCCATCTTGGCTTGTAATTGCTGGTCTAGATAAGCTGAATCAGGAACAACATGTGGTTCAGTGAAGCTGCTTCTCTTCAGGTTCTTGTCACTGGGCTCCCAGGCTCTTTGCTGGAGATTCACTAGTCAAGATTTGGGAGAGCAAGCCCCACACCATGGCTGGCTTTAGTTCTTCTTTTTTTTTTTTTTTAATTCTTTCTTTTTTAAAAATTTTTATTTATTTATTATGTATAGAGTACACAGAAGAGGGCACCAGATGTCATTATAGATGGTTGCGAGCCACCATGTGGTTGCTGGGGATTGAACTCAGGTCTTCTGGAAGAAGAGTCAGTGCTCTTAACCTCTGAGCCATCTCTCCAGCCCCAGTTCTGTTTGTTTTTACTCTCATCATTCTTAGAGTCAAGTGGCTCAGAGCACTTCAGCCCACAGAGAGGGTGGTGTTCCATCTGAACATTGGAAGGTATATATGTGCTCTGTAGAGTGTTATAATATATGGGTTGATCTCTGGATGGCTGGGAATAATTCCACAGTACCTAAAGTGTAGACCAGTTAAAACACTCTAAAATGTTACCTTTGGAGAAGGATCTTTGAAGTTAGGAGGGAAGATGAGTCATGTTCATAATAATTTTTCTCAGAGGCACAAAATTAGGTTCTGGAAACCCAAAGAATCGAAATGGTATAAGCCAGCCCAGGAGTATTCCCTTCACAACTCTACTATCCAACTAAACTTCCGGCAATGATCCAGTCATTGCTGCTGTCTCCAGTGCAGAAGCAACAAGCCACAAGTGATAACGGGACTCGTGAATTACACAAGTCCCTCTTCCCTACGGGGATGTACTCCAAGATCAGGGGATGACTGAAAGTGCCAGTGAATTTGTAAATCAGCCATGACACGTGATGAGTGACAAGAACACATAATAACATAGTAAGATCCATTTTTTTTTTTTTTTTTTTGGTGGTGCTGTTGATCTAACCCAGGACCTTGCAATGTACTGGGTAAGGGCTCTATCACTGAGTCACAAATAGGACAATTTCAACAATGTAGTGATAAAACATTTATAAGTTTTAACCATTTATGGATTTTCCATTTAATACTTTGGAACAGTTGCTGTTTGGTGGCCAACTAGAGACTAAGCCATAAGTGTGACAGACTACTACAGAGTTAGTCCAATTAAAAATGGAAACATCTTAATTTAGCCCACTTTAATTCAGTGACTTTAAGAAAGTACAGGCAGTTGTAACCACTAAACTGGATAGGATAGCCACACACTGTAAAAGAAGATGCTGGTGTCTAAGACCCAGTTCTTGGAGTTAGAATAACATATGTCATAGACCTAGTCACCCCATATTCTAGAGCAGTAGTTTGCTAACATTTTGGATTAATGATTACTGTTGTTTAAAAAAAAAAAAGGGGGGGGGTGGCTGCAGAGATGACTCAGTGCTTAAGGGCACTTGCTACTTTTCTAGAGGACCTGAGTTCAGTTCCCAGAACCCACATTAGGCTGCTCAGAATTGCCTGTAACAGCTCCTGGGGACTGTTATGCCTCTGTTCTATGAAGTAACCATATGCAGGTGTGCATACAAACATGCCAAGATATAAATACACACAATAAATACATAATTCTTAAAAAGTAAAACTGAGGGCTAGAAGACAGCTCGCCAGGGGAGGGTGCTTCTGAAAACCCTGTTAACCTAAGTTTGACACACACGCCCCCCCAGCCACAGTGTAGGAGAAGAGAATCAATTCCCTCCTGCAAGTTGTTCTGACTTCTGCATGTGTGCTGTGGCCCACGCATGCCCATAACTTACATACATACATATAAACATTTTAAAAGAGAATTGAGCATCTACTTCCACTATATATATGTTTACTTAGACATTCCACTCATGATTGCTGTATTGTGTATATTAGAGGACATGACTGCTATGTATGTTTTTGTTATAATGCTAGGGATCCAATCTAGTGTCTTGTAAATGCTAAGCAAGTACTTACCCCTGAACTACATTCCTATCTCTAAACTAGAGATTTTAAACCAATAAGCTAAAAAACAAAGATAAAAGTTCCTCATTTTCTCCCTTATATTCTTGTAGAATACAGAGACTATTGCTGTTGAAGTTAGTTGATCCATTTTCTTTCTTGAAGCCTCAGGTCAATCACTTTTTCATTTCTGGGTCCCTGTTACTCGAGAAAGGGTTGACAGGATCTTTTGTGCTGATATCTATTAGAGTGAGGTCCTGAGCATTCCATGGGCAAGGAGAAATCTATCCTAGTCTTCAGTACCCCTTCTAAAAGGGGTATAACACAGGAACTCCTTAGAGATCTTCCGCCAGCTAGTCATGCCAATCAGCCCACCTCTGTTGGACAACAATGATAAATGCACCATAACAATCTATTACATTAGATGTTGAGCCGTTTTCTTTTCCTGAGGCAGGATCTTGCTATGTATTTCAATTTGGCCTCAAAGTCACTACATATCCCAGGCTAGCCTAAAACTAGCTTCCCTGCTCAATATTTTGCATGATGACATTATAGATAAGTGCTACCATACCTATTAGGTACTTCCATATATGGAAACTAGGTCCAGACACATTTTTTAACGTGCTAAATAACTACAGCTATGAAGTGGCACAACTAGAGTTTAAATCCAGATAACATGACATTACAAACCCCACAAAATTAGAGAACCTCACTCAGACTTACGGTTCTTACATTCTCAAGTTAGATTCTGAAGAGGAATGGCAGTGTGCATGGGCAAGAAAAGAGCTGCAGGTTAAACTGACAACCTCTGGGGACCTTTAATGGTAGAAACAAATGAAGCTGGGCCAGAGGGCAATGAATGATCATTTTGGTTAGTGGTTATATTTTCAGAAAAAAGAGATTCTTTATGGCTTCTTGGGAGTATAAGGGTACCAAGACTGGCCAAAACAAAAGTAACTTGGTTCTCACCTCCTCTTCCTCACCTCAGGTTCCCTTGGTACTGCAGGCCGTGTCTGCAGCAAGACATCTAAAGGAACAGATGGTTGTGAAATCATGTGCTGCGGCCGAGGGTACGACACAACCCGAGTCACCCGTGTCACCCAGTGTGAGTGCAAATTCCACTGGTGTTGTGCTGTGCGGTGCAAAGAGTGCAGAAACACTGTGGATGTCCACACTTGCAAGGCACCTAAGAAGGCAGAGTGGCTGGACCAGACCTGAATGCCCACATACCTCATTCATCCCTCCACTTCAAGCCTCCAGCTCAAAAGCACAAGATCCTTGCATGCACACCCTCCTCCACCCTCAATCCTGGGCTGCTACAGCTTCTGTTATGGACTTGGAGAGTGATCCAGAGGAACCCAAGGTCCTGGCTGGCTCCTTAGCCCTAGGAAGGAGTTGATAGGGGACGGATATGAGCCTGATTGCCTCCCTGATGCTCCATCTGGAGGTTTGAAGGGAAAGTAGAAGAGGCAGGAGTCTGTCTTCAGAGTGATTTGAGTTGCACTAAAGTCAAGGCTCCTTTTCCCCTTTGCTTGCACTGACTTCTGACACTCTTTGGCTATCTAATAGGAAGGGAATCTGGAGGTAGCATCCTTTTTAATCCTATGGTAGCCAAGGATGGATAGGACAGAGATAAGACTGTTTGTCCTTTCACTGGAGACAGTTTGTGCAGACAATCTTAGGCTATAATATTCTGCTGAGACCCTGACATAGCTAGATGTGTTAGCCATGGTGAACAGGGCTCCATCTCATGCTCTTATGCAGCTTATAAACTAGTGGTTTTGTGAGAGGGAAAATCACATAACTGTACAAATACACATTCCCTGTGTCTCCATTTCCACCTACATCAGACAACAGCAGTCTGCTCACTGGCTGCCTGTTGACAGTGAGGTAGCTTGCAGTGGTTTAGAGATCTAATAGGCCATTAGAATGCCAGAACAGAACTTCGAGAGAATAGTATAGTAATGGCTAGGCCTTGGGACTTCCCCCATCAATTTTTCTGGATATTGGGTAGGTTTGGAAAAGAGAAAGTAAAAGGCAGGTAACTCATGGAATAGGGTAAGCACACCTGATCTCAAGGGCTGCATAAGGATCAGTGGACACTAGGAAGGTAGAGCTCTCTCATTTTGGCAGTCCTGCAGCACTGAAGTAGGAGGACAGCAGGTCCCTCCCTCTATAGAGAAAGCTGGTGACGGAGCCGAAGTGGTAAACATTAGAAGACAGTAGCTTTCCCCCATTTACCCAGAAAATCTTTATTTTGTGATTCTCCAAGCCTACAGAAAAATACTGTACATTCCATGACTGACTTAAACAGGGGAGGCTTCCCTATACTACTAGCCGGTGCCTAAGCAGGGTATGCAGTAGTGGTGAGATGGCAGACATGGTAAGAGTGAGGAGCTGGGTCTGCAATCTTCATGGTCTACTTTTGTATGACCCACACAGTGATCACTTTTGTGCCTATTGATAAACAGCAATGGTACAGGATCTGCAGTTATGACAGATGGAGGTTTAATCCCAGTTATTTGCTCACTCGCTGTATTTTTTTATTTTCAGCAGGGTCTTTAAATTCTCCTGTCCTGTTTTTCTTATCTGTAAAATGAGGATGCATGTCTAGCTCAGATATTGAGATTTAACTGTGTCCTAAACTCCAGCCAACAGATATACTTCATCAAACCTCTGAGTAGTCAAGTACATCCTAACTTCTAATTTCAGACTGTCTGATTGTGCTAACAGACTGGAGATTAAGGAACTCTCTCTCACAAGGAATTCTGGATATAGGGCCTTTCTCTTTTCTCAGGTTCTTCTTCATCCAATCAGGCTCTCAGATGTTTGTGGAGCAAGTTCATTTTGCCCAGGCAGCAGGAGGTGGGGGGTGGGGGTGGGCTCTGGTCATGGAGGCAGATTTATTTGGATGATAGGACTAATATTTGTATAACCTGCTGAGACCTGTGTGGGAGAGTTTAGGGTGGTTTTTCTTTTGGTGAGGGGATTTGCTCCGGTTTCACATCCATTAACACAAAACATGAGCTAGTCAGGGCCCTTGTGGTCTGTGGTGAGGGGATGACTGTGGAGAAGTGGGACTGCATGAGTCAGGCTGAGAGAATGTCTTCCTTGCAGAGTAAAGTCAACTGGATAACTGATGAGCTGGTGGTGGGGTTAGGGACGGGGAATGGGAGGGGAAGAGGAACTTCTCTTAAAGGAAGAAAGCTTTGTGAGCAGGGGTGAGGACATCTACGTTTCTACATCAATGATGGCATAGGCCTTCTATGGGAAGCCAACCTGAGTTCAATATATCTGTGTTATAGCACCCACTCTTTGATTTGGGGTTCTTAGGTTATGGGAAGAAGTGGAAGACCTCTATGATATCACATATTACTCCATGTTTCTCTCTGGGCTCCAAATTCTAGCTGATAAAGACGTACAACTGCTTATAAATGGTTAAGAGAGAAATAGCTGTCCAGGGAGTGAGAAGTTTGTAAAGTGAGGTGTTTATATGAGGGAAAAGATGTCTAACTACAGAAGCTGTGTGGCCCCAAGAAGGAATGATGGCCAAGGAATGAACTTTTTCTTAGAACTTAGCTTGTCTCTGCATTCCAGTTGGCTTTAGACAACTGGCATTCATTTTGTACTATACAAACAAAAACTGATTTATTTGGAACAAGCAAAAAAACAAGAACTTTATTTGGTGCTTGGGCTCCACATAGCTCTGCTGCTACTCCCTCGTCTGTTCTGAAGGGCCTTCCTAGGGTCCATCCTCTAGGGTTGAAGTCTGCCCTCCACCAATGGTGTCTTTACCTCTTTCCTCCTTTCCTCTCCCTCTAGTTGTCCCCATCTGTCTCCCATAAATATTTAGCACAGTGCATTTCAGTAAGAGCTATCTGGACACAAAGTGAACTTAAAAGATACTTTTGGGGAAGGTTCCTCAGCAGCACAGCCTGCAGCCCGTTTCTTTTCAATGGAAGAGCCAATAGGATGGCCAACACTTTTAATGCCAGCACTCTGGAGGCTGATGCAGGAAAAGTGCTGTCTGCGATCAGGCTGTGCTACTACACAGCGAACTCCATGCTAGCCTAAGAACAGCTCCCTATCTCAAACAAACAAACAAAAAATAAGAAGTAAGAATGTCAGCCATAGCCCATAACCCAGAACTAGAAAAAAGAAGCAAACTTTTATTGTTTCAGTTCTAAATAGTGGCATTAATTCATAATCTTCATTAGAATAAATTTAAGTGTAAATCAAGGACTTCAAATTAAAAGAGGAAAATACTGTCTTGAGGGTCTGTTTGCAAACAGCTTTGTAGATCTAACTTATGAACACTCTCAGCCTCATTTCCCTTCCTCTGTTGCAGGAGACTATTGTCCCTCTTTCCTTCACACCCCTTATCAAGAACACCAAACATCAAACCCCTGCCAAATTCTTAGACCCACTCAGGACAGAAGTTTCTGCATAGCTTAATAGAAGACAGATAATCAGGATTTCCCACCCCCACCCGGCCTTTCTAAACTTTTTATTTAAATGCTCTCAGTGGTCATAGGGCAGAAGCCCAAGCTAGCTGGGGATAAGGGAGGCCGCCAGGGAGAGTATGTTTCTCATCCCTGGGAGGTATT
The DNA here is from genome assembly GCA_004025045.1 of Sigmodon hispidus. Taxonomy (NCBI): domain Eukaryota; kingdom Metazoa; phylum Chordata; class Mammalia; order Rodentia; family Cricetidae; genus Sigmodon; species Sigmodon hispidus. The sequence continues at coordinate 48,699 of PVIH01002972.1, forward strand.
CAGCCTAGCTCCTGCAGCCAAATTACAGCAGCAGAGAACAATGCAGTGCATTCCTGGGCAGGTCGGTGGGCCCTGGGTGCCTGGGTCTGGTGGAGAGAGGTGCCAGACACAGAGTGCTCCGTAAGCAACACTGCAGAGCTGGCCCTGGGTGCAGAAATGAAATACAGAGAGCTTCACATTACACACCTGGTTATTGATGGCCTTGCTGGAGGCCTCTGCCCCCACCTTCAACTTGGGAACTGTCTGTACTGCGGGGGCTGGGCATCTATGAAGCAATGCTGGAAAATAAGAAAGACATGCTTCCTTTTTACTCTTTGCCCTTTCTGTCAGCCTGAGCACAACCATGAGGACACACACATACACACATACAGAAAGTGCACCCAAAATGGATTCACACAGCTTTTCTCAGGCGCTGAGGGAATTATAGTAGTCTCACCTCTCCAACAATAAAAACATGCAACTAGCTCCCCCCAAAATCAAACCAACAACAGGGTCAGCTACAAGCAAGGAATGTTTCAAAACTACATTATCAACATGCAATGCAGTGTTTGTTTTGGGAATTGGTGCTTTCCTGGGAGGTGGTGGAGGAAGGACATGGCTGGCCAGGGCATGGAGAAAGAGATCAAGGATGGAGAATTAGCACCCAAGCAGAGTAACTGAGGCTGTGCAACCTCTCAAAGCTGGTTTGCATGGAGGACAAGGAGGAGGGCATCTTGTGTCCTGACTGTGTGGTCTCCTGTGACTGCTTTGAGGTTTACACAGTCACAGAGCTTGGTGTTTATGACCTATTATTGTTTAAAACTCACCAGGCTAGACAACAGGACACCTTTGGTTCCAGGAATGATTTCTGTAAGAGCAAGAGCAGTGGCTTTACTGGAGTAAATATGTCACGATTGCTGACTGAACTAAGCTTTCTCTGGAGTGGGTTTTTTCCTTGGATGATTGATGGGTTTCAGGTAGTAGACCTGAACCTAACCCCAAAGTTAAAAGAGAAGAGTCTGTAAACTTCTTCCCGACTCTATGCTTAGCCTGGATTATCCCTGAACATCACAGTGGCTAATTACATGGGATGCTGTAGTCATCTAGGACTTGAAAGTGCAAGAGGAGCATTCTCTGCTTAGCTTCCGAATTCTGAAGTACCTTTTCTTTCTTCACTTCGAGCAGTAGGACATAGGAGTTCTTTAACCAAAGAAGGCCAAAAATTTGATGACATTTTGTCAACACTACTATCCCCTGTAAGCAGCCAAGCCAAGCTATACTTTAATCTTTTGGCAAATTCCAAGATGGGGCCTCCCCAAGAATAACAAAAATGTGCACAAAATGCTTGAGCATGTATGTATAGATCTCACATTCACTCCAGGGTTGTGAGGTGGGGATTACTCTATTTTATGCAGCCATTCAGAGGGGTTCATTGAATGATCCAGCCAGAATGCAAACCCAGTTTTTTTTCTGTCCCGTGTCCCATTCCCCCCCCCCCCCCAGATAGGGTCTCTCTCTGTAGCCCTGGCTGTCCTGGAATAGTTTCTAGACTAGTCTGGTCTTAAACTCGCAGAAGATTCACCTGCCTCTGCCTCTCAAATGCTGGGGTTGAAGGCATCACCATGACCAGTTTTTTTGTTTGTTTGTTTTTGTTTTGTTTTGTTTTGTTTTTATTATGTATACAGTATACAGAAGAGGGCACCAGATGTCATCATAGATGGTTGTGAGCCACCATGTGGTTGCTGGGAATTGAACTCAGGACCTCAGGAAGAACAGTCAGTGCTCTTAACCTCTGAGCCATCTCTCCAGCCCCCCCCTCCACCAGTTTTTGGTTTTTTTAAGTTTTAAATACTATGTATTCTCCTCAAAGCCTGAGAATGCTGAGACTGAGAGATGCCAGAGTACTAGCACTTCAGAACAGAAAATGCTGTTAACAGCTCCAACCCATACAGGGATCCTAAGCTGCCAGCAGAGTATCTGGGCAGAGCTTTAAGGGCTAAACCTGCATTCCCCTAAGATGTCTCATACCCACCCTTTCATTGTTAGCATCAGAGTCGATCTGCAAAGGACTCTGCATCTCAACAACTTTTGCTTATTTGTAGCCCCACTCCATTCCTTAGATTAACATTAAAATTTTTGTTTTATTTTCTCTAAGTTCTTTTCCAGTGGTGCTCAATGCACAGGCAGAATGAAAGCAGTCATGAGAAGAAATAAGTAGACTGTGGGCTTGGATTGGAATTTCCTTTAAAACTTCATTCTTTTTTTAAAAAAATCACTATCAACTCCTTGGTGGGAAAGCTAAGATATGGCCCCACCCAAGCCCACCTAGAACCTAACATAAACCCCTGGACTGCTAGCTGAGACAGGCAATTCATCTACCAGCTGTGTCCAACCTTGACAATAAAATGCAGTCTTCACTCAAGAACTGTATAGTCAGGGTTAAAAAAAAAAAAATCACAAAACCTCTCATGTTTTAAGTAAGTTTATAATTTTGTGTAGAGCTGCATTTATAGTCGTTCTTTGCTATGTGCAGATACATGTGGCTTATGGGCCACAGGCTAGATACACCTAAAACAACGGATATCTATAATGCAGGGAAAATCTCTTAGATGAGACAGTCAGCAAATTTCATTTGATCAAAAGCATGCTTCTCTCAGTTCCTCCTTCTGCCCTTACTCAAAATTGGGGCCTCAGTTTAATCGAAGAGAAGGGAAAAGGCAGCTTGACCAGTGTGCCTGTCCCACATTGACGTATATTTGGGTAGAGATAGGGTAAGCCCTCAAATACCCTATGTATTGTATCCCACTGGTATACCCCAGCTGAGAAGTCAGAAAGGAAGCTGCAAAAACACAGTGTTCATAAATCACAGGCTGGGACATACAGCTCTCTGATCTGGGCCCCTGCTTGAGCTACGGAAGGAATACCTACCTACAGTCAGGGTTTCTTCTGCAGCAAACCTAGGTATTTGGTCCATCCATCTTGGCTCTCACTGCTCTCTTGCCCCCCCCCCCACCAACTGCCTCCACATGTGGGCTCAGAAGTCATCATCTAAAGAATTCCACTGCTCACCTCCTGCATAGCAGCACAGCCCCATGAGGCTGCACACCAGATGGAGGGGATAAAAGTACGAGGTCATGGCTTCTACAAGAGGTTTTTCTTAAACTAACCCTGACTCCTGGAAAAGAGTCAGAGCAGGAGTATGTCTGCTGAGCTGCTGACAACAGCAACTTCATAGATCCTGTGTAAAAAGGAAGAAAAATTCTAGGTTGGCTTCAGTGGGACTTTACCTACTTCTGTCTTTGGGTCTACTCCTGCTTGTGTGTGTGTGTGTGTGTGTGTGTGTGTGTGTGCACGCACGTGTGCAAAATTGGACAAATCAAAGGGTTAATGTTTTCTAATTACAGGACCCTCATACTGATATGGAGGCATAGTCCTCAACAGATCCCTTGTTTCTCTAGACTACAAATATAAAATAAAAGAAAGGGAATGCAGGTACACTAGGACCCTGAGGACATTGGAAAGTAGGCCTTCAAAGGTTTGTGGAAAATAGAAAAGGCAAAGGGGCTAGAGAATGATCATCCCTGTTAGCATCATGTTTGCTGGGAAATAACATGAAGAAACAGTTACAAAGAGACAAACAGTTAAGAGACTTGAAAACAAGTCTTAGAGGAAGGGAACTGTGAATGAGGTTCACAGAGGAGGTTCCAGAGGAGGCACTCGGGAGCTGGAATGTTAAGATGAGGGTTGAGCAGCTCACTGCAGCCAGAGGAAAGAATGCTATGTTGAAGGAACTGGTGTATGCAGAACCTTATAGGCAAGAATGTACAAGCAATATATGAGGAATTTCAAGCAAGTATATACTATATACATTGGGGAATACAGAGAAATCAGAATGCTCAGACCAGAGCTTTATTATGAGGTGAGTGTGTCAAAAGGCTCAGAGTCCCATAAGAGCTACACCTGAACAGCTATGTCAGTGAACTCCAAGGCCTCTACGGAAAGTACCCGGATGAGTTCACTTGATACACATAGAAGGACGCTAAGGGATGGGTGTTTATGAAATCCACCAAAACACTGTGCATCATTAACTATAGCTCCTTATCATTTGAAATTCTGGGTTAATTAAATGATATCAAACATTTAGAGCTATGATACATTAATGTAGTTTAGTCCCCAAAGCTGACATCAGTAAAGTCAAGTGCTATCAGGCTTCTGTGAGACTTGACAGAATTTCCCTGCCTGACAAGGACAAACGGCACAAGTGTAATTCTGCTCCTCTACTCAGTTTCCTGATGCCATTTTGAAAAACAGCACAGACCCTGGCTGTGTGTTGGACCCAGTGTGGTGCTGAGTGCATGTATTCTAATGCTCCTTGAGTAAGCCCAAGGTGAGCGAGCGCTATCTTAGGTTCTGCTCCACTTAGCTGGTAGGAGTAGATGCTGGAAGGGAGGCAGCCGCTCTACAGCGATAGCGCTTGTTAGTGTCATCTCGGTTTCTATCCCTCCTCTCCCAGGCAGTTTATTAAAGGTGATCTCTGAAACCCTTCACAAAAGGAAAGCTCGAGGGTTTACGTTCACTGGTGACACTGCTGTGAATTCATTAAGTAGCATGTTTCAGGTTGCACTATAATCTCACCATGTAATGTAAACCCATGGAATCTGACATAAGCTGATTGCTTGTGCTGGTTATTTTATTTATATTTCTGAATGGAGGGGATTTCAATACTCATAAAATATCTGTCTTATTTTTCATCTGTTCTCCAAGGAAGCTATTATAAAATAGGCCTAGAGACAGAAGCCTCACCTTGCATGACTGCTTAAGCAACAAGGGAAAAGTAATTGCTCAAAAAGCAATTTTGAAAAATTCACTATGTATTTGAGGCTGAAACAGAGATATGGTTACTCTTAATGCCATCCAGAAGATAAAAGTTCAGGAAAAAGGCTAAATAACCACATTCCTTATCTTTGTTCCAGTGCTGGAGAGTGGGGAGTAGCTTCCCAGAGTTCAAAGGGCTGGAGTTAAGTCTTCTAGAGACCGAATGCCAGCAGACCCAGTCCATAATGCATAGGAATGCAGGGGAATGATGGTTGGGAATGGGCTCCCTACCACACAGAAAGATGAGTGTGCCCATGTCATGAATTAGAATCTACAGCAGAAGCTGCCATTATGCATCTAACTTTCTATCTAGAAAAGGACATTCTGTTTACCTACGCAGAGAGTGACCATTTCTGTTTTCTTTAGTAGGTTTGGCAGACTTACAGATAGCCAGAGAAGTAAGTCACTGGGAAATTCCAAAGCCTCCATCTTCTGCCTTCAAGCCATTATTCAAATCATCTGGTATCCTCTCATCTGCTACAGCAGTGAGTTAATTCAGCATGTTCTTCAGCCCTCCAGTACATTCTTTAGGTGTATAGCTGACTTGTATAAATTCACTAGGCTCAGGTTCTGTGTCTATTTTAATATGTACACAGTAATTCTGGTACTCAGAAGGCTGAGGCAAGAAGGACTGGGATCTGAGGTCAGCCTGGTCAACACAGTGAGACCCTGTTTCAAAACATGAATAACTCTAAGGTCATAACCTTAGGGATCCAGTTAGTGCCTATTACTTGACTGAGGCAGTACAGTAAAGACGAGATGGGTTAGTAATTAAGAACACTAGCTGCTCTTCCAGAGGACCTAGGTTCAATTCCCAGCACCCACATGGTGGCTCACAGCTGTCTGTAACTCCCCTTCCAGAAAATGTGGCACCCTCACACAGACATACATACAACAAAACAGCAATGTACATAAAATACAAAGAAATAAAATCTTTAAAAAGAACCATTTTCACCTACTTGTAAAGCAAACAATCATGGAGGTCCTTCCTATAAAGAAGACTCGTGAAGGATTCAGAGGTGAACAGCTTGGAAGAGTGCACAATAGGAACACACTGCTGTATCCCAATGTCCTTCTTTGTGTTTGTTAAAATGTGCGTGACACATGCTTATGGTTAGTGCTGCAGGGTTAGACAGCTATGTGGCGAGTGTGTGAGCTCTGGGACATGACATGCAAGGGCACTGTCTCCTGTCCTCTTCCACACATAAACACAAGTCAAGTAACTGGTTCTAACTCACCATTCTAGTCTGCTCCCATGACATCATAGTATTTCTTCAGCCACCATTAACTTGTCACTATTAGGAATGAGATGACATAAAAAGGAAAATATATGGGGTAGGAGCTTTGATGGCAGTTACTATGTGACTAAAAGAAAAGAGCTTCCTTAAATGTGTCATTGAGGAGCTGTTCATTTTGTGTTAATTCCTAAACTATTCATATAGACATTATACTGACTATTCCTTCATAAAGCTATGAACTTAAGCAGTACATAAAGATGAAAATGTTCCATGTTACATCTTTGAAAGAAAGAGAATAAAGACACATCTTTCTGTATCTTGCTGGACTTAAAAACTCTTGCCAGATAGATTCAGAAAGGGGGGCCTCTGAGAGTCTAGACTGACTTCTGTAGTCATTTTGGAGGCAACTGAAATAACTTGTCACCTATAAACAAGTTAAAATGAAAAGGTAAGCTGGGTAGTGATAACACATGCCTGTAATCCTAGCACTCAAGAGGCAGAGGCAGGTGGATGTCTGTGAGTTCAAGGTCAACCTGGTCTAAGAGTAAGTTCCAGAACAGTCAGGGCTATACAGAGAAACCCTTTATCTATCAATCAATCGAGAGAGGGGGGGGGAGAGGGAGGGAGGCAGAGAGAGAGAGAGAGAGAGAGAGAGAGAGAGAGAGAACAAGAAAAAGAAAAGAGAAATAAAGAATGACTCTCTACTGTGGCAATAGTTCCTACCTCATACTTACACATCTTTATATCCCGCTCAACTCCCTACCACAAGACTATGAGCTATTTGTGAACAAGAACTGTATCTTATACTTCATAAAGGAAACCAATAAATATTTTTTTATTGCATTAAAGAATTAACAAAGGCTGGGGGAATGGCTCAGCTGGTAAAGTGCTTGCAGCATAAACAAGAAGTCTTGAGTTCAAATTCCTAGCACCTATGTAAAAAGCCATTGCCTATAATCCCAGTACTGGGACGGGGGAGAAAGGGGGAGTCTAGCCAATCAGTGTGTTCCAGGGTCAGTGAGAGACGATGTCTCAAAAAGCAAGGTGGAAAGAGATAAAGGAAGACATTAGTGTTGATAACTGGCTTCACATACAGAGAACTCACACTCACATGTAAGCACACACATATAATCACCAAACAAAAACAAACAAACCCATTAGTAGTAACATCTTAATGCAATGAGTTTAAAACTCAAAGATTTATAGTATGTTTAATAGTTAGCATATTCTTTTTATTGCAGAAGCTCTTTTAAAAGCCTAAACTTTAAAAATAAATTGAGATATGCCTTTTGGAGCTCTTCCATTTGACAGGCTAATACTGAAAGCTTTTTTCCGGGTATCCAGAACTCTCTGAACTGCATGTTCCAGTGTAGTTTTTGCTTTGTTTTTAAAAGGTGGTATTACAATAGCTAAAATAGACCAAGAGCAAATGAATAAGAATAGTCTTCACAGGCAGGGCTTAGCTAAATTAGAATCCTTTGGCTCCCAGTAAAGGCAAAACCCCCAAAGGGATCAGAGTCAAGTAAATAAAAAATCCAGCTGAATTTTATCAGAGGGCAGAGTTTGAACTTTGAGTACCCCAGCAACAGAGGATGAATTATGTATAAGATTAGTGAAGTGCCTTCATCCACACTCCATCCAGAGAACATTTTTCTATCTCACTGTGACGGAGGGAAAAACAGCAATGCATTTGCCCGCCAAGAACAGCTGTGGCTGTACTCTGGATAGGAGTCTAACAACATTGCAATGCTGCTGCGATTGGGAGTGGAAGATTGAATTATAGCTTCAGGAAGAAATTAGGACAAAAGCATATTGGACAGATGAGAACAAGAACAAGATCCAGCATGTTCCTGCATGCTGTTGTAATTTGTCAAGTGGCTTTTATCTCACACATTGGTCATAGATACTACATACACATTTACCTCCACAATGCTTGAAATTTTAGGGTGAAGAGAACTCTCATAATAAAGTCCCTTAAATTCATTGAGCATCATGTGAAACCCAAGTAATTTATTTCCTTACTACCAAGATGGACCCAAGATAATGTTTTAAAATTTATGTCTATTTTTAAATTTAAAATTATTACATGTGTGCATTTTGTGTGTGTGTGTGTGTGTGTGCGCGCGCGCGTGCGCGCGCGCGCGCGCCCCAGCAGTGCACATATGGAGGTCAGAGGATAACCATGTGGGGTCAGTTACATTCTTTACTCTTTACAACAGTTCCTGGAATTGAACTTCTGTCTCCAGGCTTGTGCAGAAAGCACCTTTACCCTCTGAGTCAATCCCGTAAGGCAATCTTGTTTGCTTGTTTTTTGTTTTTCTTTTCTTTCTTCTTTTTTTGTGTTTTTTTTTTAAGATTTATTTATTATATATACCATGTTCTGCCTCCATTATGCTTGCACACCAGAAGAGGGCACCAGATCTCATTATAGATGGTCATGAGCCACCATGTGGTTGCCGGGAATTGATCTCAGGACCTCTGGAAGAACAGCCAGTGCTCCCAACTTCTGAGCCATCTCTCCAGCCCCTTGTTTGCTTGTTTTTGAGACAATTTCACTACTTAGCCCTGGCTGTCCTGGAACTCACTATATAGACCAGGCTAGCCTCTGTCTCCTGAGTGCTGGGTGCCACCACAGCCAGCCCCCAAAGCTATCTTAATGTTATTATAGATAATTTCCTCTTTTAAATTAGTAAGTATCTATAAACACAAACTTTTTCTGAGGCCCCATCAGCAGTAAGGAGCACACCCACTGATAAAATTATTAGAAGTCTACATGAGGTTCGAAACCCCCACTGCAGCAAAAGAGAAAGTTATGCTTCTTAGACCAAAAGTTTATTCTGGTCAGATAAATTTACCTCCATAATGCTGCACAAACTTATAATTCTATTTTGAGAGAAGTTTCATATTAAAATATAAGATATATTTATATTTTGTGCTGAGTAGCTCAATGATAATGTTCCTCTAGAATGCACAAGATCCTGATCCTAAGCACGTAGACATGCATGAGTATGTGTGTGTTAGGTTTGTATGATTTTAAACACAGGCTGAGCCCAATACTTGAGAGGCTCAATTGGGAAGATTGCTGGCAACCTAAACTAGAACCTCTTTCATTTGGGCAGATGGATGCTCTATATACTAACAAAATCACCAGCTCTAAAATTTGTTTTTGCTCTTTGAGTTAATTAGATTTCTTTTGAAATATTATAAGCTAAGGGCCACCATTTCTTTCTACTTTCCATATATTTTAAGCAGAGACACTGAAGTTGTTCACTTAGTTATGTACCTGGTATAAATAACCGCACAGCACTCTTCACTTTTAAGTAGCTAATTAGTAAGAAAAGAAGTGGAGTGTGAAAGCCAGAAAAGCAAGTATGCAGTCTCCAGTTTAAAGCATCCGAGTCCACCAGCAAACTCACAGATTCCCCAGGCAGCTCTGCCTTGCAGGAAGCATTTCTTGATCTAAACACCCTCCCTGTTTTTCTGGCAATCCACATCAGCTTTCTAATTTAAAAATCTTCTCTATATTCAACCCTCACAGGAAGACCTTTCTAGCCAAGCCATTTGGCTGTCATCAGTTTGTCTTTTGTTGTTTTATAACACAGTCTTACTTTGTAGCTCTGGCTGGTCTGCACCTCACTGTACAGACCAGGCAGGCCTCAGTCTAACCTCTCTTGCCTCTGCCTCCTGAATGCTGGAATTAAGGGGAGGCATCACTGTACTTGGCACCCCTCTGCTAGTTTGTATTTCCTCAATATTACTCTACTTAGTGTGAAATTTATTATTTTCCACTTGTTTTGAGATAAGGTGTGAGGTGCTCTGTGTGTGTGTGTGTGTGTGTGTATGCGCGCATGCACTTACTTATTTGAGACAGTACAGTAGGTACTGTACTCTGTACCTACTCTGGCTTGAACTCAAATCTTGCCTCAGTCTCCTGAAGATTATAGGTATACAACATTATGCACAGATACATTATGAAAACCAAAAATATACATCATTAACTAAAAGTAAAAGATTGTCTTATATATTATAAAATCTTAGGCAATTAACTTTCATGACTCAATCTTACCAGCCATAACACTGTAAAATAATGTTTTCTAATAAAAATATAATAAGTATAAAGTCTTTAAAAATAAAAAATCTGAAAATTAAAGTATATAAAAACCTTAAATAATTTTACTAATTTAGTTCTTTTGAACATTAGAAATTTGATTCACTGGAAAGGCATAAAACTCTACAAAAAGAAAAAGCTAAAATATATACCTCACAATTATAATTCTTTTTATGTTCCACTATTCTCTTCATTTAAAGGACTTAAATGTATCTGCAAGACAAAAATCATTTTTAAAGATTTATTTGTTTATTATATATACAGAAAAGGCACCAGATGTCATCATAGATGGTTGTGAGCCACCATGTGGATGCTGGGAATTGAACTCAGGACTTCTGGAAGAACAGTCAGTGCTCTTAACCTCTGAGCCATCTCTCCAGCCCCGATAAAAACCATTTTAAAAGCAATAAGTCAATAGATCTCCTAAGCCAAATTCCAGTATAGATAGTATGAGTGTGGCATGCATAGTTCATATTAATATCTAAGCACAAATCCAAGACTGCTGAGCAGTCCATGTACCTACACACAACTGATTAAGCTGTAAATATATCAGTAATAGTGACAGTATGTCCTAAACTTTGGTACTGAGACTCATTTTGATTGAGAAAATGATTAAATATACTGCCAAAAATTTTCAGGGACAGCTTTTGAGAATCTCTGGTATATGTATAGAAAAAAGGGTGCTTTCCATAGCTTCAAGTTAAGCTCTGAGAAAGTGATCTGGCAGTGCCTCTTCTTTTCCCTTCTTGAAAGATTTCAGCACTTCAGGTCAATGACAGGTGTCTTCCTCACTTTATCTTTTAAGAAAGGGTCTTTTCACTGAACTTGGAGCGAGGATAGCTGCCAGTGAGCTCCAGGAAGCTTCCTGTCTCTGCCTCCCCAGTATAGGACTGCAGATGCACCCCTGTGTCTGCCTTTTTTAAAAAAACAAAAAACATGAGTACAGATGCAAACTCTGATTCACATACTTGAGTCTCAACACTTTAGTAATTGAGCCATCTCTCCAGCCCCTCAATCTGGACACATCTGATGGAAAACAATGAGAATACAGCACGTGAAATATCTTATAGGAAGCAGACATCATCTTTTGTTTTGCTAAAAGATCACAGAACTAGAGCTATAGCTCAGTGGTAGAGCATTATCTAGAAGGCACAGGAAATGGGTTGGTTCTCAGCATCATCGGAAGGAAAGAAGGGAAGGAAGCAGAGAGTGAGGGGGAAGGAGGGAAGGTGGGGATATCTGTCTATTCAAATAAAGACTTGAGGCAATAACAATGGAATAAAATTGTAAACATTTAAAATTTTTGATCTGGGGCTGGAGAAATGGCTCAGCAGTTAAGAACATATACAGTTCTCACAGAGGACCAAGTTCAATTCCCAGCACCTACATCAGGTGACTTACTACCACATATAACTCTAGCTCCAGGGGATCTGATGCCTATGAAGGCAGGAACCCACAGTCATGTGTACATACTTATAATCACACACACACACACACACAATAAAATAATGAACATAAATCTTTAGGGGGAGGATGGAAGGGAAGGAGTACTGGAAGAGCCACCTGGAGTTGGGGGAGCTTCTCAGGGGAGACCTAGAAACCTAGTGCAATGGAAACTCTCGGGAATCTATGAGGGTGACTGACTCTAGCTAAGACTCCTAGCAATGGGAAATATGGACATGAACCGGCCATCTCCTGTAACCAGGAAAGACTTCCAGTGGAAAGACTGGGACACCAACTCAGCTACATAACCTTTGACCTACCATTTGTCCTGTCTACAAGATAAAGGTGACACAGAGACTGTAGAAGTGGCCAATGATGAGATCAGCCTGAGACCCATGCCATGGAAGGGAGCCCACCCCTGACACTGCCTGGAATGCCAGAACCTAAACAGATAGCCCAGACACCTAGGCTAGACCCAAACATGACTGGCAAAAAAAGAAAAAAAAAAGTCAGTGTAATGATATTCTGCTATACTCATAGATTGATGCATAGCCCAACTGTCATCAGAAAGGCTTCACCCAGCAACTGAGGATGAAGACCCACAGCCAAACACTAGGCAGAACTTGAGGGATCCTGGGGAAGAAAGGGAGGAAGGACTGCAGGAGGCAGAGGGGTCAAGGACACCACAAGAAAACCCTCAGAATCAACTAACCTGGGCTCACAGGGGCTCACAGAGATGAAACTGACAAGCAGGGAGCCTGCATGGGACTGACCAGGCCCTCTGCATATGTCACACTTGTATAACTTGGTCCTCTTGTGGACTCCTAACACCGGGAGCAGGGGCTGTGCCTGACTCTGTTGCCTGCTTTGGGGACCCTTTCCTCATACTGGGTTGCCTCATCTAGCCTTAATAGAAGATGCCTAGTTTCCTACAACTTGATATACTACGGCTGGTTGATGTTCATGGGAGGCTAAAAGGCAGAGTGTGGGGGAAGGGACTAGAAGAAAAAAGCAGAGAGGGAAAACTCCACTTGGGGTGTAAAAACAATAAATAAATACAAAAATTTTAAAGATTTAAAAAAGTCATATCATAGCTTCATTCTTTAAAGTTTCTGAGAAATGCCTCAGCTTTATTACTGTAGAAATAGTATGATTACAGAACACTAGTTTGCAGAAATATGTTTAAAGTACTTAGAAAATAATTTCAAAATAAGTGAAGAAACTTACTGTTGGTTTCATTTTCATTTTCTTCCTTCCTTCCTTCCTTTCTTTTTTTTTTTTGAGGTAGTGTCTCATGTAGCCCAGGCTGGCCTCAAACTTGGTATGTAGCTTATGATAACCTTGAACTCCTGTTCTTTCTGCCTCTACCTCCCAAGTGCTGGGATTACAGGCACCATATCTAGTTTATATAGTGCCAGAGAGCAAATCCAGGATTTTGTTTATTTTAGGCAAGCACTCTGACTAACTGAGCCATATTACCAGCTGTCAGTCACAATTCTGAATGTAATTCTATACATTAAGCAAAGAGGAATTATGTTTTTTTTAGCATTAGCATTAATTAGGTCAAATGGAGAATATGAGAAATATTATTTTATGTATGAACAACTTTCACATTTACCAGTTATGATGGTTTAAAAAAGAACTAAAAATCTTTCAAAATAGTTATTTTATATGCTAATATGGTTATAATTGTTTAGCAACTTTCTAGTTCCTAAGCTGATCTTTGCCCCTGGGGGGAAAAATGAGAGATAGTAGATAAACCTTCCCCAATGTTTTTTTTACTATTCAGGAAAAGAAAAAAGAAAAAAAATTGGCATTTATATGTGCTTATTATTTTTAAAATGTAATTTGGGAAGAAAATTTTTAATTATTTTTAAGAAGGGCCTGAAGAATCCCCAGTGAGGCATTTTGTAGAGAGGCCCTTTGTTAGTGTAAGAACTGACCTTCTATATCTTTGGAAATCATGCAACTTGGCTAATGTAGTCCTTAAAGAATTAATCAAGCAGATTGTAAGCCTTGGCTACAGTGGAGCCAGCCAATTATGAGTTCCTCTGAAATTCATCACTGGTACATCCAACAGCGTTTTCCCACATAAAGATTAGTGCAAGTATGTGGAGACAAGGCCTTTTCCCACCCCAGTACAGCTACAGTGTGCTGTCAGCAAAACTCAGCAGAGTAAAACACTTATTTGGTACTCCTTTATTCTTGCCTTAAGCCCTGATACCTTTTTGCCAGCATCACAGCGACTGTCCTATTTAGTTAAAACTCAATGAGGGACTTTGGCACTCGAACACATTTCTTGATGCAAAGCACTAGAGCCACAGCTTCAAGCCTGAATCCATCAGTGAGCTAGTGAAATCCCCACAGAGCATCTTTAAGTCTTTTGTGATAACAGCCTCCCAGCCTTGCTAAGAACAAAGTTCTTTCTGCAGCACAGAACTGAAAGGGGCCGGAGTTGGTGAAGACCAGCTTGCTAAAGAGACGGTAGTGCTGCTATTAAATAGACACTCCTTCCAGATAAGCAGAATCAGATTCCCAGAGCTGGTTTCCTGGCTACCCTTTCTTTGAACCCTCATATTTAACCCAGCAGGCTTCAAAGCAGGTGAGAAAACGACCTACCACTTAAAAGCAATTTTTCCTTTTTCAGGAATCCTGGCTTTAGAGAATATCAGCTCTGGTATCAGTACATTCCACATCTTCAGGGATTTATGCAACCTTTTCATTGCCCTGTGCATAATGTCAGATGAGGTTTTCATCTTAGTCTGGGGAAAAATATCCTAACTTGCTAAAAACTAAGTCTGACTCCACATAGCTTTATACTGTGAAAAGGGGAAAGGGTGCTAAACCAGTAATTATTCTAGCTAATTCGTTCTCTTCCCTTTCTTTAAATCTGATACACAGTCAAAAATTTTAAAGTCATTAATCTTAGGATTGGGATGAATCTTAGTTCAGTTTGTAGAGAGCTAGTTTACCATTCTCAAAGCCCTAAGAATTCAAGGCCATTTTTAATTACATAGTAAGTTCCAGAACACCTGGTATGCACAAGAGCCTGCCTCAAAATTAAAACAGCCCAAATCATTAATCTTCAGTGCCTGGCATTATAAAAACAAAATTTTGTAATAGACATATTTCAAGAAATTCAAATAAAATTTGATTTAACATGTGAACTAATACAAAAAGATACTAGAGGAGGAGATAAAATGGAAATAACAAAAAATTTAGATTTGGTCAGACATGGTAACATCCTCTGAAGGCTGAGGCTTGAGGATCACTTGATCCCATGAGTCTGTGAGCCGTTCTGACAAGTGAGGACCATCTCTCAGAACAACAAAGGGAGGAGGAGCAGAGATGGGGTAGGAAGATAAAGATGATAATAATTTGGTAAGTCTTCTTAAATGGCTTTGCTGTATTAAGAAGTAGGACAAGTATATTTCATAAGTGTCTACTTTATATTGCCATTATAAATCTGATCTAACTGAAAAATCCTTACACAATTTACCACTTGCCAAAATGTTCTGTTCTGCAAAGCAGTTTGCCAGAAGCAGGAATTGGAAACATTTTTCTTCTTTTTGTGGTTCATACACACATAATATATCAATTGGATATTTTAATTATTTAAGTGACATCCAACTATCATTTATACTTCAATTACTGTGGGAAGCCCATTTTGAGCTTATTAATATCCTCCAAATGTAAAGAGGTAAGCTCTCCCACGGTATTCTCTCTTTGGTGGTGACAAAGACAACAATGGGAAGAATAATATCCACTTACCACAGTGGAAAGTAAGTAAGTAAGACTGTGGAAACACAAACATAGTTCTAAACATTTAATATATATTAAACTCTTTTACCCCCAACAAAACCTATATAGTACTATTTCTCACTTTAAAACTAAGGGTTAGAGAAGACTGCATAATGTATATGAGGTTGCATAGACAGTTAAGTGTCAGAGCTGGGATGAGAGCAAAGCAGTTTGGTCTGCAGTAAAGCCTGAAGCTGTGCATTTTTAACAAGCTCCTAGAGGAAAATGGTGTTTCTAGTGCACAGATCATACTTTATGAAATGATAAAGTGTTGTGGAATAAAATAATTGTTTAATTATGTAAAGATGTGCTGCATTGTTTATGCTGTATTTGCTTAATTATGCAAAAGTGTGTTGCTATTTCCCCTTACCTGCCAAAGGCATCTAATTGGTCTAATAAGAAGCTGAACTGCCAATAGCTAGGCAGAGGAGAGATAGGCGAGTCTAGTGAGCAGACAGAAAGAGGAAGCCAGCTACCAGCCAGAGGCCAGCCAACCAGACACAGAGGAAGCAGGAAAGCAGGATGGATAGTACGTAGCTGAGGTAAATGAGCCTAAGGCAGCATACAGATGAATAGAAATGGATTTAAGTTTTTTTTAAAAAAGCTAGCTAGAAACAAGCCTAAGTTGAGGCTGAGTATTCATAATTAAAAATAAGTTTCTAAGTCATGATTTGGGGTTAGCAGTCCAAGAAAGGCTGCTACAGTGAATAACTAGAATTGAAGACTCTAGTTCTTTTCTGCATGTCTGCTGTCAAGGCATTTAAGCATTGTATAGGGGCAGACTGCTTATTCACAATAATTTTCACAGGACCTGTCTTTGGAATAACTGCATGCCACATACTGATGTTCAGGTCCCACCAGTAAGTATGTGACTTATAGAAATTTAAAATACACATGTAAGAGCCATAATGATACAATGTGGCTATAAAAGTTTACTCCCAACAACTTTTAAAATTACATATACCAACTAAAATATAGTGTATAAATGTTTATTGTTCAACAAGTAGAATAATAATAATATATTAGTAACTTTTGGTTAAAAAAGAGAAGCATCTACTTTAAAATAGATAATTCTTTATTCTCAAGTCTCTGCTGAGAATACTAAGGAACGTTTGCTATGTAACCTTAAGGCTCCCCTGGTGCCATTAGTGACGTCTTCAGCAAAGGCAGTTACTATATGAACACTGATGGATAGAGAAAGGAGTACACTCCAGTCATTTTAGCCAGAACTTCAGGGAAATACACTGTTGACTGCTACATCTCTAGTCAAGATTTCAGATCTCTCTCCTTGCTCTCCTGCTTTATTTCTCTTCCTTCCTACTCCACTGCCGTGGAAAAAATTCAGGATCCAGCTCTCTCATTGCCTGTCTGTTAAAGAATAGATGAAGGGTCTCCCACACTTCTTTTTCTACTTCCCTTCTAAAGTAAGTATCCCTTTCTAGTCCATCTTTTCCATGCTCCTAACACAGTGAGGGCATGTCAGTTTGAGATGTACTCATTCCCCATCAGCACTGCTGTAATCAACAGTAAAAGTCATTACTAAGCTCCCTTTCTACATTAAGAGGAAATGAAATAGTCAGTCTGAAACTCACACATCTACACTCCCTGAGCAGCAGTGGGGGTCATTCATTTGGAGCTTGACTCAAAGTCAAATGCATACTTAGACTCCTAGGCTTATAGCCAGTGGTATCTTAACAAATTATATAGTTGACCTTCAGAGAAAAGGGAACCAGTGTCCGTATCACTGGTGCCATAAGAGCTAACCTGTAAGGCACAAAATAAACTATTCTTCTTCTTGTTTTGCTTTTTGGTTTTTTGAGACAGGGTTTCTCTTGTAGCCCTGTCTGTTTTGGAACTTGCTCTGTAGACCAGGCTGGCTTAAAAATCACAAAGATCTGCCTGCCTCTGCCTCCTGAGTGCTGGGATTAAAGACATGTGCCACCACAGTTGGCTAAAAAAACTATACTTATGGCAGGAAAAGAAACAATGAGAAAAACAAGTAGTCATAATGGAAGCACATACATAAAGAAAATATACTACCAAGTAAATTGATTCTTCTGTGGCTTTCAGTGCATGTTTTATGTTTGGGAATATAATAAAACAATACTTGGTTTTGTGTTTTAGTCCACTATTTGGGGAATATTCTAGGATGTAAAAGGGATATGCATTTTTATTCATTTGCTTACACATAATTTATTATTATTGTGCTTCCATAATGCAGGAGGCACATGTGTCATGACTTGTATGAAGGTCAGAGGACAGCTCTGCAGCTTGGTTCACCTCTGTCTCTCTCTATGTGGGCTTCCACTTAGACTGCTTGGGTCAGGCTTAGAAACAAGTACTTTACCTGTTGAACCATCTTGCCAACCTCCAGGAAATATGCACTTTTTAAATGAAAATTATTTTTGGTGGTATTAATTAATACATCTGTGTAGAGGAATGAAAAGAGATACCATTGTAATATCAGTAATCAGCCAGTGGTGGTGCATGCCTTTAATCCCAGCACTGGAGGCAGAGGCAGGCTTTCTGTGAATTTGAGGCCAGCCTGGTCTACAGAGTTCCAGGCCAGCCAGGACAAAACAGAGTGTCCCTGCCTCAAAACAAACAAACAAATTAACCAGTCCTCAGCCAGGAAGTAGGGAAGGAATTAAAAATTAAAGGGTTAAAATTAAAATAAAGGCTGATGTATAGTTCTATACTTAAGACTGGAACCGCCAATAAGAGGATGCGGATGCAAACCCAGAGAGAACTTCTGCGGCACGAAGCACACCCTCCGTGCAGGGCCAGTGCAGTTCCTGCACCTTTGGAGTCCTTATTCTCCACCATGCTTTACTCTCAAGGGAAAAACCAGCAAATATTTCCAACTCATAACTTCATTTAAATGGAAAAATCAAAAGGTTTGTTTACAAAATTAGTAGTTTTTAAATACCAAAGAAAATAATTAAGATAAAAAATGGATTATTCTTTAGTTGGTAAGGAATGCTGTCTCAATCACCAAAAGCAATCACCGAAGCCAACTTTATGATGTTATAGCATTGTATTCTTAAACTCTTAAACAGCAGAAGTAAGTTCACATCACCAGAATTCATGTCTGACATTTAAGGACGAAGCTTTACAAAGCAGTTCTTGCCGTTTACACATATCTTTCACTGCTCATGTGGGCTAGCACAGACAGGTCAGAGCCGCTTTCCTCTGGAGATTTATAAATACTCCACGCAAGTCCTTGAGATCATACTCACAGCTTTAGCAAAAACACTCATGACTTCAGGAAACTGGTGTGTGAGAAATGCTATCATTGCTGTGGAAGAACAGAGTCCTGCTGTAAAGTGGATGAAGAAAGGAAGCTCCTTTTTTGGATAGACAGAAACATGATGAAAAGCTGTAAGGTAAAATCGGCAAGAATGAGTTTTATTTCAGCACAAAATATTTTTAAATTATACTTAGCTTTAAAAATTAAAAATCTTAAAAAAAATTAAAAATCTTGTGAAAAAATAACAAGAACAAAGATAAGAGAAAGCTATTCAGTGTATCTGTAGTCAGGTGACCATACTAAGGTCTGGGAACAGGATGGCATCGTGGGAAAGAACATGAATTATAGTCATGCTGAGGTGGTTTTGAAAAAGAGCTTTGTCACTCATTAGCTGTGCACTAAACCCTATAGAAGTTGCTATGGAGTTGTTATGATGACCAGTGTAAGCACTTAATAAATGTGAGTTGTTATTAATTCTTGTTCTTTGAAAGCTCAGCAAGTAGTATAGAGATAAAGAGATAGACATGTCTTGGGTGATTTCCCAGAATCACTGCTTAATAATTTTACTCAGTTATTACCATGTTCTATGTGACACTTCACCAAGAGTTATGAAAACAGAATTAAGAAGCCAAGGTTCTGACTGTAAATGAAGCTCTTTGCTTTGTCACATTTATACACTTGGGTCTCATTACCAGTTTTCCTTAAGTACTTATATATTATTCAAATAACAGTAATCTAGAGCTAAGCCTATTAGAGTGCCCAATGCACAGTAAGTGCTTAATAAATTCTTTTGAAACTGAGAGCTATGTGAAGACTTCATTAGTCAGGAAGTTGACTACTAGGACACCAACCCAGAAATTCCTGACGTAATATCCTGTAGTAGAAAGAAATGACTAACTCCATGCTGAACCAAGGTCAGCTATAAATTTCAATTTTTAAAAATGTAACTATTAATCGAGGTTATACCAAAGTTTCCTTCAACAGCTATAATATTTTATATATTTACACTCAGAAAGCATATATAAAAACTAAATTCATTTTAAAAATTTAGAAGATTTCCAGAGCCTCAAGCCATATTTCACACCAAAGCACAATAGCAGTGAACTTGGTAAAAGCTAAAAGCATTAGAAACTGTCAATGCTGCTCTCTCAGCACCAGAAGAATCAGCAGCCCTTTCTGCCCTATCCTCCCTCATCTGGGAGCGGCTGACTTCTTCGAGCAAACAAAGAGAAACAAACTGGGATTTCAGAAGGCAGGGATAAGACAGTAAAATTAATATCAGGTAAACTCTAAAGCACATCATGATTTTTATATTCTTATTTAATTGTTGAAATAACATGAAGATAGAGAAAATTGTTTTTATTTTATAATAGTAAGACTATACAGCTTCAGTAGAAAAACTTCCTAAAATATGAGACTTTTATATTATAGGAGAGACCTAATTATTATTTTTTGGATTGCTTTCTATAGATTCTCTTGTCAGTCAGTGTTTGGCCAATACATCAATATAATGGATGACTGACTAGTACAGAAACACTCCCTTGGAACAAAAGTTCAAATTTCATCACTGGCTTGTAAAGAAAAATTTATCAGGAGGCATAAAAAACCCCCCGACAAAACAGCTATATGAACTAGGGGGAATAGTTCAAATCTCCACTTATGAGTCTATAAGCAAATTCCAGAAAGCTGTAAGTCATATCAAGGCTGAAGGAGAATTAAAAACAAAAACCATTATGCACTCCTGGGTATTAGAACTTCACATTATTAAAAATTTGTTCATTCCACCACAGTCAGAAAGAGAAAAATATACTGTAAGAACACACATTATAATGAAACAAGACCTTCCAGCATATCCCTCTAAGTCTATGTCTTAGAGCTTGCACTCTGTATGGAGTTAAAACTCAATGAAGGCTCATCAAAATAACCTAACTGGTGGCTGGAGAGATGGCTCAGTGGTGAAAAGCACTGGCTGCTCTTCCAGAGGTCCCAGGTTTAATTCCCAGCACCCACACAACAACTCACAACCATCTGTAACTCTAGTTCCAGGGGATCTGATGTCTTCTCCTGGCCTTTTTAGGCACTGGACATGCATGAAGACATATATGCAGGCAAACACCCATATACATAAGTTTTTTCTTAAATCTATATTTTAAAAAGCCTCTGTGTGATCTTGTAGCTCCTGGTTCTGATATAAGAAATATTAATAATGTGAGCTGGGGAGATACCTCAGTGTTTAAGAGCACTGACTGCTCTTCCAAAGGACCTAGGTTCAATTCCCAGCACCCACAAGGCAGCTCACAACTGTTTGTAACTCCAGTTCTAGAGGATCCAATGCCCTGATACATATATACATCCAATGCCACGATACACATATACATGCAGGCAAAACAATGCATATGAAATAAAAAATAATTAAAGAAATATTAATTATTTTAGTATAAATGTGTTATCCTAATACAATAAAAAATTTTGTTATTTTATTTTATATGTTTGAGGCAAAGCCTTGCTATATGTAGCCCAGATTTGTCTTAAACTCACAGTCCTCACCCCTCAGCATTCCAAAGGCTAGGTTATAGACATGTACTACCATGCCCAGGTGTAACACACTTCTGTACTGATTAACTTAAAAATTGATTTCTTTACTTTAAAAATATCTGTCCCTTTCTAAATGAAAAAAATAAAAAAGCTAATTGTACTCTATGTAGGCATATGCAATTTCTCTCACTAATGATCTCCTAATTGCCAAAGTCAATAGACTCTTCTCAGTAATTGCCTTCCCTGATATCTCAGCTACTCCTCCTCACTGGGAAGTCTCCTCTCCTTAACTTCCTAAGGATATCTAGTTCTTGTCTCTGAGCATCCTCCACTAAATTTTCACTTACTTTTTTACCATCAGCTCCTTAGAAAATTTTGTGCTCTCTTGATTCTACCCCACAGGCCCCCTTGTAATCTCAGGCTTGGAATGGACTCCTTTGGTTACCTAGAAATGAGGACTCCTTAGTCTCTTTGTGAGACAGAGAAAGAAATGTTTGGGCCCCTGACAATTCTATTCAAATAACCTGTTCTTGTTTCTAGTATATAGCTAATGGGACTAGGTATGAACACTTAAATAAAATATAATCTCTCCAAGAGCTTCAGGGCTGGTGAGATGGCTTAGTAAAATGCATGCCCACCTTTCATACCAGCACTCAGAGGTAGGTAAATCTCAGTGAGGCCAAGGCTTCTGTGGTCTACCTAGTGATTTCCAGACTAGGGATACATAGTGAGACCATGTCTCAAAGAAACAAAACAAACAAACAACAACAACAAAACAACCCCAACACACACACAAATGAAACTAACAAACAAAAAGGTGACTAACAAAAAAAAAGTCTAAAAATAATCGAAATAACTACTTGTAAGTTGAAGAAAATGATAGTATTTACTTACTAGGCAATAGCTCTCTATCAGCAGTCTCTGTGCAGCTGGGATAAGGGTAAAATAGATGTCCTTTCTCTAATGGGTATGGAATCATTCTAAAAGCTGAGAAGAAAAATATATTAGCATTCAATTTTATCTCACTCATCTATGCTATAAATCAAACCTATTCTGCAGACATATTTTTTATGATTTCATCTTCTTTTCTGGGGAGACATTTTAGCTGAAATAAAGTGAACAGAAGATCGCAGTGAGGAAGAAGAGGATTTATGAAGAGAAGAGCAACTGGTCTAATTAGAGTCTAAATGCTAGAAGATAACATTGGCTGAGAACTTATTTGCCTCAGTTTCCTCATCACAATCATAGACGTAACTCCACAAATACAAATCCTGCTTCCTATGGGAATCTTTAAGAAATAGTAATTAATGTGCATACTTGTGGCTCTCAAGCTACAAGTTCTTGCTGGCTAACTCCACATATGAGGCTCACAAAAGTCTTCTACAAGAATTCACAGTCATATACCCATACACATAAGGTAAAATAAATTAAACCAAAGAAAGCCTATTCAAATCTGATTCAGAGATCTTGAAAGTCATTGTCTGTCCAGTGTCATCTAACAATCAGTGCTAACATAAGGAAGGAAATCATTCATCAAATCATCATGAAATGCAGTGTAAGTTCTACACTTGGTAAGAATCCCCCAAATGCCAAGCACAATACCAGGCAGTGGAGACATATGTGAAATGAATGAGAAAGACCCTAGCTTTGAAGATCTTAGAAGTAACTGGAAGAAGCCTGACCATTCAAAGGCGTTCAACTACTCAACTGCAAAATTTCAATTTGATTCAGTTCTCTATTGTCAGTGTCAAGCAGAGTGCATGGTGGTTTTTAATATGTGGCTATACAGAGATTTCCAAACTCTTGGTTCATAGATAATGATGTCCTCGTGTCTTACTGATTGATGGTGGTGGTGGTAGTTGAATGCAGGGCCTCAAGCACACGAAACTTGTATTCTCTCTTGGGGCCTTAGTAAATATGACTTACTAATTAGTGGGTCCAAACAACTTTAAAAAGCTATGTCCTAAGAACCCAGAAATTAGAAATAAAAAACATACATTGAAAAGTTTAATTCTTCATTTTAAAGTAAACAATTTCAACAGGCTGTAGTGTTTGAACCTGTAGTGTCAAGTACTCAGGAGTGGAAAGTAGAAAGACTGCATAAGCTCCAGTTCAGTGCTGACCTGAATGGCAATACAAAGATATCTATCTCAAAACACTTTTTACTTATAAAATATATATAGCAACCTTTTGGACACTGCACTATTTCTCCACCTTGGGGCTAGACCAGATGCCAGCACCATCACTTCCTGCTCCACACTGATTCCTGTCTGCTACTTCTTTTAGTTATAGCAGCTAATAAAACTAAACTTGAGAATTATGAGGACACTAGACAGAGATGGACATATGCTGAAACCGGATTATACCTGGGGTCAATGAGTTGAGTGGTATCTGACAGGTGTTGAGGGCTTCTATTAAAACTATGTAATAGATTTCAAGTAGAACAATCAGAAGAACTGTCTTTTGGGAGTGACCTTTAGTAGTTGGCTTCTGGGAGCACTGTCCACTTGAGTAGTAAAGAGGGAAAAGAAAAGTAAATTAAAAGTTCTTTGCTAGCACTTCACATCTAAAAGATGGTTTTCAATTATGACCTAAACTCATGAGTCAGAACTATGAACACTGAAAGTGGCTAGAAAGATGAGAATGAAGGTTATTATGTGTGGGCTGGAGAGAACCCAGTGGGGTTAAGAACATTGACTGCTCTTTTTGAGGACCTGAATTCAATTTCCAGCAACCTCAGGGCGGCTCACAACTGTCTGTGACTCCAGTTCCAAGGATCTAACACCCTTACAGAGACATGAATGCAGACAAAACACCAATGCACATAAAACAAAATTAAATAAAATCTTAAAAAGAGGATTATTGTGTGAATTTCACTTTGGGAAGATGAAAGGCTCTGGAAATGAACACTGATGACAGGTGCTCAACAATGTGACCATACATAATACTCCTGAACTGGATACAGATCAGCTCCAGGGGTAGAGTTTATGTAATGAATGTTTTACCATGATAACAAACTGAAGCCAGGTATGATGGTCCAGGCTTACAGTTCTGGTAGCAGGAATCAGAAACTGAACATCATCCTCAGCTTCATAGTGATCCTAAGTTCTGCCTCAATCACATGAGACACTGAGGGAGATGGAGACAGAATGAACTGCTACACTGGCTAGCTTTTATTGTCAACTTGATACAAATCAGTCACCTGAGAAGACAGAACCTCAACTGAGGAACTGCCTCCAACAGACTGAACAGTGGACATATCTATAGAACATTGTTACAACTGCTAATTGATGTAGGAGGACTTAGCCCACTGGGGATGGTGTCACCCCTGGGTGCTGTATAATCAGCAAGCTGAGCAGCAGGCCACCAATAGCAAGCCAATAAAGTGTTCCTCCTTCTGTGGTTTCTACATAAAGCTCCTGCCTTGAGTTTCTGCTTCGGCTTCCCTCAATGATGGCCTGTAAGCTGTAAAATGTAAGTTGCTATTGGCCATATTGTTTATCATAAACCAGAATAGTTGCTGTAACACATCTACAAACAAAACAACAAAAAGCCCAGACCATTTCTTATTTTTATATTTTATACTTTATTTTATTTTACGTAAATGAATGCTTTGCCTGCAGGTACATATGTGCATCAGTTGTGTGTCTGGTGCCACTGAAGGTCAGAAGAGGGCAATTAATTCTGGAGTTTGGGAGGTTGTCATCGCTACATGGATGCTGGGAACTAAGCTCAAGTCCTCCCCAAAAGCAACAAGTGCTCTAACTGAGCCATGTCTCGTGCTCATAACTGAGGTGTTTTCTTTTTGTTTGTTAGTATTAGACCAGGAATGAGTGTACTAGTGATACAGCATATGCTATTGCTATAACTAAGGCTTTAGCTTCAACCTCATCACAAAAACCTAAATCAAACTAAACAACTAAACAACTGAAGCAACAACAAGACTTAACCACACTGGAATGGTTTATAAACTAAAATGCATACATTTTCATTTTCTCTCACTACAAATACTTAACTATAGCAAAATACCCTAGCAGTTCCCCATCCCTCTCTTCCCAAATGTGGCATCAATATATATTTATTTCTTCTACCAAATATAATGCCACAGAGATCCTTTGAAACCAATCCACATCCTTCTGAAACTCGCATAATCTCATTTGAAAAGACTGCATGTGGATGCAATGAACATTAACAGAGATTAGCATTACATCTGGCAAAGAATACTTACTGCCTTCCCACGTACACTGCAAGAGATTCAAAGCACCTTCTATCCGTTTCCAGTGCTGCAGATGAAAGAAAGCATATGCAATTGCTTCACTATCTCCTCGCTTCAGAATGTGTTCCGGAGGTAAAATTAAACTTTTCATCTCTAGTAAGTACTGCAAAACAACACGTGCACAGAAGAAATTAAATTGTGTTAAGTGCAAACATCCACAAAACATTTATTCAAATGTTACAAATTGGTTTAAGCACAAACATATGAACACACACACTAAACTAGTTAAAATAAGATGCAGTTCCAACCAAAAACTTGTTTAGAGTGTTTGTTATACTTGCAACCTTCCAAAGTGATAATTTCCTACAGATAAAAAACAAATTGACAAGCAGTTTATGTGATCTTGCAAAATACAAAATGGAAAGTTAAATTGAGAAAATATGAGGGCAAATACTTTCCAAAAAACAATTAAATAATAAAAAAAATCATAAAATACAGTTTCTTGAAATTGCTTTGTGGTATCATTCAATTCTGTTTTCTTTTATTCCTATTTTATGGATGGAAAACTTAACCATGGAGTAAAGTCAATTAATTAATATTCATTAAGTACAAGACAGTATGCTCACTAGGGAACACAAATAAACCCCCATAACATAATGAGAAAAATTGATTTCTTAAGAAAATAATTATAATTAGGTTGTGGTGAGGCCCTTTTAAAAGTATAACCAATGAATATGTGGGTAGAAAATACTAATTTTATCTTGTTTTAAAAACAACTTTGTTGAGCTATAATTCACATAGCATAGAATTAGATTATTTGAAATAGAGAATTCAATGGTTTTTATTATATTAAAAAAATGTACATCCATCACTATAGTCAATTTGAAAACACGCTATTACCTCAGAGGGGAACACTGAACCCTCTGATACCATTCATTCTCACTGCCCCATTTTCCCTGTCCCTCTGAGCCAAGTATTAACCTATTTTCTATCTACATAACTGCCTATTCTGAACATGTCATACAGATGAATAACATAATATCATACCATTATAATAATATATAATATGATATGTAGAAACTTGTGACTGGTTTCTTTCACTTAGCAGTTTTGAGATTCATCTAGATTGTCAAATAATGTGGGTGGTTTGTGGAGTCTCTTGCAGTGGGATCAGAGTTTATACCTGGTGCATGAACTGGCTTCTCAGCATTCACTCCCTACAGAAGAACACCTAACTCAGCCTTAATACTGGGGGAATGTACTTAGACCTACCTCAACTAAATATGCCAGACTAAACTGACTCTCCTTAGGATTCCTTGCCCTCCATTGGGAAGGGATGAGGAGATGGGGTGGGAAGGAAACTAAAGGAGGATGGGGAGGGAGGGAATAAGGAGCAGCGGAGGGTATGAGAAAATCTTTTTAAATAAAAAGAAGCAGAATACCAAAAATAAATAAATAAATAGATTGATTGATTCATCTAGGTCACAACACATACTGTTCCCCATTCTTCTTTAAAATCAAATAACATTTCTCATAAATACACCATGCTTATCTAGTCATTAGCTTTTAGACCTGTGTCCTTTCCAGTTTTTGCTTTTAGAGATGACAATGCTGGGCTGGGAATGTAGCTCCAGTTGGTAGAGTGCTTGCCTAGCATGCATGAAGCACTGGGTTTGATATCTAGCACATAAACCAAATATGGTTGTGCATACCTATAATCCTAATGCTCAGGAGGTAGAGGCAGAGTTCAAGGTCATCCTTGACTACACTGGGAGTTCAAAGCCAGGGTGGCATACATGAGAACCTGTCTCAAAAACAAAACAAAAATCAGAAAAAGCAAGCATGCAAAAAACAAAAGCAAATTATAATATTAGAGAATATTTATACACAAGCTTGGGTATAAATATGTCTCTTTTCTCTTCAGTAAACACCTTGGGGTGGTAATGTAGAGATATTCAATAAATATATGTTGACTTGAGTTGATATTTAAAGATGATCAGAATATGGATAATTACACTGGGAGTGAGCAAATATGAAACCAGAAGACACATTCAAAGCACAAGTGCAGTGTAAGCACAGACACTGAACCAGAAAACATAGAGCACCATGCACTTAAGGCATGGCTGAAGTGTCCACTATTAATTTTTCTTCACATATGAAACTAAATTTTATCTCGTACCATTCATTCATTCAGAGACAGCATCTTATTATGTAGAGCAGTCTAACTTCAAACTTGTAACTCTCCTGCCACAGCCTCTTAAGAACTAGGATTATAGATATTCACCACCATGCCCATCTTATCTCAAAATTTTGAAGAAAACATTCCTTCTAATTTTATAATCTATAACAAAAAGTAGGGTGGTTGGGTTTCAGCTCAGTGATAAAACACTTGCTTAGCATGTTCAAGGATCTGAGCTCAATCTTCAGTATGTCAAACAACAGAAAAACAAAAACAGACACTAGAATCAGTATAACCTAGTTATTATATTAACCAAGTTTCTGACTTTCATTAAGAAAGATATAAAAGTAGCCACTGGTAGATCAGATCTAAAATTAAGTGGTAGACTTTAAACAAAATCTTAAGAATTTAGCTAGGTTTTCTTCCAAGACTGAGGCTTGTGCTCTTCTCTTCTAGGGCAGATTTGAAGAACCTTTCTGAGCATAAACAATTTGCTATTAACTAATGTGTCATGAAGTCCAAATCATACATATATTATATAAAAATTTAAAAGGCTGTCTCAAAAGATAAAGTCACCTATCTTACAGAGTGTAAATTATAATGAACATAAAGAGCTGGAGCTGTAATTTTTTAAGCTTTCTTAAGCAATAAGATCCAGGGAGAATCTTAGAAATAAAAAAGTTGTAAGGCCCTCCAATCTTAAACCTTAAGTAATTAATATTACATATTCATTGTAATAACACATCTTAAGTGATATTTCTTTGTTTATGAAGTGCACCTATCCATGCATTCCTGAGCTCACTGCCCATCTTTAATTACTCCTGCTCTTGATGTTTCAGGCTCCTCAAAGTGTAAGAATGCAGCCTGCTCATCAATTTATTTTAGCAGATGTCACAAACTATGAGATTATTTACTAATCCAGTTTAGGTACTTAACATTTCCCATTCAGTTTCTTAAAAGGAATGCAGCAGAGGTTGAGTCCTGGTCAGGCAAAGCCCATTTGCTGCCTGGTTGGGTTCTCTCCCCTCAGCGCCCTGGGCCTATATTCAGGCAGGTAATATTCTTTCTAATCCTCTCTAATCCTGGCCCATTTTTTAAAAACACAGTAAAAGATCACTCACACCAGGCGGCTGTGGGAAAATGGACTCCAATGGCTGACCTCTGACACGATTCCTTATGCTCCTTGCAAGTGCACTAAGAGCTTCTTCAGTGGGAAGCACAGCGTTACCACAGCGAGCTGGCACCATAAGAGCAGGTCACAGCTCAGGATGAAAACTGTTTAATTCTTAAATCATGCTCTTTCTACTAAAACTCTAACTTAGAAATTTGAGGGCAAGGGGAAGTCTCACTCATTTTCATTTAGAATGTGAGAACTTTAAACAAAGCTTAAACTAAAACATAGTATTTAGTGTTTGGATATATGTAGGTAAAGATTTTGTTAATCATATCAACTTAATATGTTCAGAAAACACTTTTTGAACATTAGCTATATACTTCTATTTTCACTGTCAACTATTCTCAGTATCAATGCACACAGTATATAAATAAACATGGCACCCTTAATAGGAAATTATAATTCATATTTTTAATTGATTTGTATTTTGGTTTGGTGTCAATATTGGAACTCAGGATGCCATGCACATTGCATGATAACTCTTACCATGCTAAATCATTAGACTAAATGTCCTTTTCAATTTGACTTTGAAGCAAAATATTTTTTCAATTTCAACCAAAATAAAATTTGGCTCCTAAAATATAAGAAGTCCATTAAAAAAAAATTCATTAAAAAAAAAAAGTAGCTAATTCTAGAGAGTTAGCTCAATGGTTAAAACACTTATTGCTTTCAAAGGTCTTGGGTTTAGTTTCCAGCACCCACATGGCAGCTCACAACCATTTATAACTTTAGTTCCAGGGTATCCAAGGCTCTGTTTTAATCTTTGTAGACATCAGGAATGCACATGATGTAATACATCTATAGAAGAAAAATATAAATCTTTTTAAAAATGTACTTAATGGATCTTGGGGACAGCTCAATGTAAGGCATTTCCTCAACACGTTCCAGGTCTTGGCTTCAACCCCTAGCATAAATACACAAAAGTACATTTAAAATAAGACATGCTATTACAATAACTTATTTTATGCCCTCCAAAAATTGTTATTCAGGAATTTCTGCTATCCAGAGTAGGCTGTAAGTTAATGCATAACAGAAATGCTATCCTTCATATTCTCTACAATACCTAGCACATTCTACTACCTAAAACAGTCACTGAAATAATGAACTGAGCTGAGATGATATATACAGCAAAATGTCTTCAAACTCATATTAGTTTTTACTTAAAGACATTTTTTATATTGAGGTGTATGTGTATGAGTATCTGTGTACACAGGTATAGACTGTGGAGGCTAGATGTCAATACTTGATGTCTTCTATTACTCCCTATTTTCAAAAAATTCTCTTTCCTGTAGTTATTGTTATTATTAAGTAATAGTAGTAGGGTGTGTGTGTGTGTGTGAGAGAGAGAGAGAGACTGAAGATCAGAGAACAACTTGATGGTGTTGGTTTTCTCTTCCACCTTTATATGGGCTCTGGGGATTGGACTTGGGGTGTCAAGCTTGCATCAGTAGCAAGCACACTTACCTGTCAGGCCACCTCCCTGGCATCACCAACTCACTTTTTTAGATAGGGTCTTTCATCAAACCTGGAGCTCACAGTTTTGGCTAGAATGGTTAGCCAGTAAGCCCCTGGAATTTGTCCCTGTCACACTTGAAAACTTTCCCTTCCTCTGACTGTGCTGGGGTCACAGACATAGAAGCCCCCCACACCTGGCTATCTATGGGTGCTGGAGACCAGAACTCAAGTCTCTATGGTTGTACAGTTAGCATTTTACCCACTGAGTCATCATCCCAGCCCTGTATTTTCTAACTTTGGAAAAATCAGAACAAACAAATAATAACAACAATTAAAAGCTACCTAGACTTCACTTTTTTAAAAAATTCTTATTTATTCTTATTTTATGTGCATTGGTTTGTGAAAGTCTTGTATACTATAGAAGTGGAATGAAAGACAATTGTGAGCTGCCATGTGGGTAATTGAACCCGGGTCCTCTGAAAGAGCAGTCAGTCCTCTTAACCACTGAGCCATCTCTTCAGCCCCCTAGACTTTACTTTTTTATAAAAAGAATAAGGTAAAAAACTAAAAGATGCTTTATTTTAGTCTTTTAAAAAAAGATTTATTTATTATGTATACAGTGTACAGAAGAGGGTACCAGGTGTCATTACAGATGGTTGTGAGCTACCATGTGGTTGCTGGGAATTGAACTCAGGACCTCTGGAAGAACAGTCAGTGCTCTTAACCTCTGAGCCATCTCTCCAGCTCCCTATTTTAGTCTTTTTCTGCTTAGAAAAAAGCACATGTGCAATGTATAAAGCCACAGAACTATGCAATACAAAAGAAAGTATTTCATGTTTGAAGAATAAAAGAAAAGATAAAGATAATTATTTGTTCACCTAGATTCCTTTTTCATATGTAGAACATTTTTTGGTGTGATGCTGGGGACTGATTAACAAGCACATGGCCAGAGCTATGGTTCTAGCCCCATACATACTTTATTAGCTATTGGATCAAACTGTTGTGCAACATACTTGTTATTTTACACAGTAATCCTACATATCTCTTTCTGCCTCTATACAAAAACATTTTAATTAATATAAAATTTTTCATTAAAAGTTGAATTATTTAGTAATGTTAAGGAATGACATTATGCTAAAATTATACTATTATCTTAAAAGTAAAAATACACTATTTGTTATTGACAAAACTTGTAAAACCTTAAGGAAATGGCTTAAAATGTTAAACTACATGTACATAAATAGATTATGTATATAATCTACCAGGTAGCAGCCAGAGGTAAAGCCAGTCTAGAGTTTTCAGGTCTCTATTCCAGCACCACATCTGCCAGCTAGGTCTCACGTTCAGAAGGTTCCACGACCTCCCAAACTGTGCTGTGCTGCTAGCTGGGGAACAAGTGCCTGAACATGTGAGCCCGCAGGGTCATTTCACACTCTCGCAATAACACTCCTCTCTCAGCCTCTACAGGCTCACGGCCATCTCACAATGAAAAATGTGTTCATCCCAATTTCAAAAGTCTCCATAGTCTTACAATTCCAACACTATTCAAAAGTGCAAAATTTCTTCCAAGACTCAAGACTGACTATCTTTTAAATGTGAGACTATAAAAAAAAAATTTACAGGCTTGAAATATACAATTGCACAGACTTAACATCCCCATTCAGGATTCAAGGGTAACAAGGAAGGGCCAGACCAAAGCAAGGCTGCTGATTCCCTATAGCAAGCACAAATACTATAGTAACATTTCTAGAATTTAGGTTTTGTGATAGCATCATCTGAATTCCAACAGGCTTGGGTGGCTGCACCATTACATCCCTGTATTTGCAGCATACATGGCCACTCCCTTGGTCAACTCCATTCAATGCCTGCAGTTTATATATATAAATTATGTTCTTGGCATCTCTGATATCTTGGAGTCTGTACTGAAATTTAAGCTTCACTTTCACAGCTTCACACATTTCGTTCTAGGTGCTTCTCTGTGGAATCTAACCCTGCAACATATTGCCTGGCTTCAGGGACTTTCTGGAAACTTATTGCAAACTTCACTCTTAGGTCCTGCAGAGGCAGCAACACAGGGATAATGCCAAGGTTCACTGCCAGTTCAAGAGGTAGCCTCAAATTAGACCTGTTAGACTAGGGTTGCAGAGGCCTCTAAATGGCTATGAGGAAAAACATTTTCCTAGGTAGCTGTCTTTGGCCTAGCACACTGAAGGTTCTGTCTTTTCCGGGACTCTTCCTTCATCTGTTTTTTCAAATGGTCTCCAATCTACAGTCTGGATATTTTAATGTGTGGGGTCTTACCCAGTCTGAAGCCTTTTTTGTAAGGTTTAATAATTATAATTTAATAATTTTAATAATTATAGTGGCCTCACTAGCTTTGTCTGCAGCTTTAACTGAGTTAGTTCAAGCTCCTTTCCTAGCCAGAGTGCAGTTGTCATGTATTTCTTTATTGTGAATCTGGAAGAAAGCACTAAGTCCTAACTATGTCACAGCCTAATTGCTGTGCTGTCCTAAAATTTCCTCAACCAAACAAACTAGTCTAGTACTTAAAACTTAAAATAACAAAAACAAAAAACAAGCAGGATGGTGGTGGTGCACAACTTTAATCCCAGGACTCAGGAGGCAGAGGCAGGCCCATCTCTCTTCAAGGACAAACTGGTCTACAGAGTAAGTTCCAGGACAGACAGAGCCATTGCACAGAGAAACCGTGTCTCAAACACCAGCTAAACAAACAAGCAAAAACTTAAAAAAAAATATTTGCTACCCTAGGTGGAGCTAGTGGAACCCCATAGAAGAGCCAGAGGGGTTGAGGATACCACAAGACCATGGCCCACAGAATCAACTAAACAAGGCTCATAAATATTAAAGGGACAACCAGGAAGCCTGCATGGGCTGTGCTAGGTTCTTGTACATATGTTATGGCTGTGCATCTAGGTCTTCTTGTGGGACTCCCAACAGTGGAAGTGAGGGGTATCTGGCTCTCTTGCCTCTTGGGACCCTTTTTCTCCTACTGGGATGCCTCCTCTAGCCTTGCCTATTGAAACTTGTTATGCCATGCTCGGTTGATATCCTTGAGAGGCCTGCTCTTTTCTGAAGGGAAATGGAGGAGGAGTGGAGGGAGAGGAAACTGCAGTCTGAATGTAAAAGAATAAAAAAAAAGAAGGAAAAAACATTTGTTACATTTATTTGTGTATGTGTGTGGAGGGTACTCCTGTGTGAATGTGCATGTCATAGCACATGCATGGAGGTAAGAGGATAATTTGTACAAGGTGGTTCTCTTTCCACCATGTATGTTCTGGGGATGGAATTCAGACCATCAGATTCAGCAGTGTCTTTACCCATTGAGACATTCTGGCAGTCCTAGCACATTCCCCATCGATTTTCCTGCTATAGCCCCTCTTCATTGTATTGTGAGCTTTATGCTCAACTAGAAGATCTCACTTTAAGTCTTGTGTGTATTCCCCGTTGTTTATAGGATGAGAATTTTTAGGACATGGGCAGATTGTAGACCAGATCTTTTGTCTGAAATGTAGCATGAATAGTCTCTAGTCCAATTTTCAGCAGTCCTTACTCCCCTCTGAAACTTCATAAGCCTGGCCTTTATTGCATGCATTTCTAGTTACTCTGTCTTCTGAACTCCTACCAGAATGCCCCATTCAGCTCCAGGGCTTCTCTAGTCCATAGTTCCAAACTTTTCCATATTCTTCCTACAAACTAGTTATAAACATGTGATCAGGTTTATCACAACAACTCCATTGCTGATATCAGTTTTCTTTACTAGTTCATATCACCGTGACCAAATACCTGAAAGAAGCAATTGAATGGAGAGGATGTAGTTTGACTCTAGTATAAGGTATATGATCCATTATCGCAGGGAAGGCAGTGGCTGATATGTCTGGTGCAGATGCAGCAGGAGATTGAGAGACTGCTTGCTGCATCTCAGAATAGGAAGGAGAGAGCTTGAGCTGAACACAAAGCCAATCTAGAACCCTAAAGCCCTATATTTGCCATCAAAAGGTTTTATAACCTTCCAATGCAGTACTACCGCCTAGGGACCACAGGCTCAAATACAAAGACATGAGCCTGTGGAGGAACATTTCATATTTAAACCAAAAGACAAGCTTTGGTTTAGCAAACTTAAACAGACTCCTTTAAAAATAAGACAATGGATGATCAAGAGCTTAGAGAATGGCAGATGGTGAGGAGATTGAATATATGTACAATACACACAATGACAGGGAGATATAAAACACAACTCCTCCAGGAACATGAGACAAGAAGCAGCACAAGTGGTAGGAAGGCTTTGGTAATAGAGTAATACTAAAGGGCTGCTTCTCATCCTATAAACAACGGGGAATACATGCAAGACTTAAAGTGAGATCTTCTAGTTGAACATAAAGCTCACAATTCAATGAAGAGGGGCTATAGCAGGAAAATCGATGGGGAATCTGTCTAGTCATCTACACAAAAAATGGTGACCTTTGAGATCATTTCTAGCAGTTAGAATTCATATAACATACTGGGCAATTAACATTCATAATCACTGCACTTGGGAAACTGAGTCAGGAAGACCACAAGTCTGAAGCTAACCTCAGACTCTAGTCCACACAAGGTCAGCTTAAACTCCAGTGAGATCTTGTCTCTGGTGGGGGAGACAATAGAGGATAGGAATATAAGTGTCTAATAACAATTACAATAAACAGAAATAATAGTTAATTCCAGAAAGTAAAAGTTGACCAAATAATGAACTTGTTTTTTTTAACTTTAGAAACTTAAAAAATATTTGACATTAAAAATACCTTGCTTCAGTAATAGCAATAATAACATGTATTTTAAAAGTAGGTAGTGAAAGTATACAATAGTCAATGAGAGTGGTGATGCCTAGATCTGAAAGACTTTTTAAAGGTTCCAACATGCTAGAAAAGGCAGAGGGAAAAATTAATGTAGGAAATCCAGGCATGGAGCATTCTACATAAAGTCAGAGGCTGAGGCCAGGAGACTGTTGTGAGTTTGAGGCCAGCCTGGTATACATAGTAAGGCATGTCTCAGTATCCATCATCGGCTCATTCACACACACAAAAGGAGGAATAAAAGGGATAGTGAAGTCATAGATCAAAGTAAAATAAGAGAAAATATTTAAAAATATATTTAAAAATTCAGTTTGAAATAATAAAATATCTGAAATACTTTTATAGGATGGAAATACAAGTCTGTAGATGAGAAGCAAACCAACATTAAAAGACTTGGAAATTATCAGCAAATAAAATATAGCTGGATACAAACCAAAGCCAGCATCTAGTGTGTGCTGCTGGACTTCCTAAATGACCTCTGAATAACCCCATTATTGTATTGGTAATAAATGAGAGAAATGTCTGGCACAAACCTAGTTTCTAAATATGTACTTTAGTTCCTTGCTTTTCACTAGATATAACAAAATTAAAACTACCCTGGAAGCTGTAATTACAAGGCATGGTGATATATGCTCTGTCCCTTCTCCCTCTTTTTCCAGTGCTTGGGATCGAACTCAAGGCCTTTGTGCATGGATGTTTCTTTAAAAGTCTAAAACCATACCTAAGCTTATACTCAAACTCAATTTAATTATCAACTGCTTTGATCTTTACAATTTATCCTTAGGTTACTTTTTTCTATTACTTTGTAAATCTTACAACAGCTTTTGACCAAAAGCAATATAATTCTGACCTGAAGTAATGATAATGCTTTATAATCTTCCTCTTAAAGGCAGAGGTTAAAGAAAAATCTCTCTGAAGACATCTGAAATTAAGGTACTTTGCTCTTGATCAGTCATGCACACAAAGAACCAATTTATCTCTGCAATTAGTGTTCCTAGTGCACATTCTATGAGATTAGACAGCCAGGCTAAATGCAGACCTATGCGTATGTATTTGGAGTCTAAACACAATTCCCAGAGAGAAAGTAAACAGAATTGTTATGTGAACAAAGCAAGAAAAACATAATCCTTTTTAGCCTCAGGAGTAAGGAAGAGAAAGGGAGGGAAACTAGGAAAGACACTTGTAAGAAAACCCCTTTCCACATCACCCTACAGCCAAAAGATAAGACTTCATAGCCCAGCTCTACCACTCAGGCTACACTGCAGCATAATAAAAAGGCAAAGGTCTCATATGCTATAAATTTGGACAATAGACTTCAACACCACTTCCCTATTTCTCCCTTTATTTCTACTGTGCCACCCAGAATCTTACATGTCTGTTTGCCTCATTTGTTTTATATATGCTGCTAAAATGCCCAGATTGAAATACAAACTGTATAAAACTCAAAACATCCTACAGGATTCAATTTTTGATCAACCAGAAAGAATTTTACTTTGAGTTTTTTTGTTTGTTTGTTTGTTTGGTTGGTTGGTTGGTTAGTTTTAGGGTTTTTTTTTTTTGTCTTTTAAAAGATAAGTTCTTACCTTGTAGCTCTGACTGTCTAGAACTTAACGACCCACCTGCCTCTGCCTCTAAATGCTGGGATTACAGGTATACACTACAATGCCTGGCTCAAAAATAATTTTGTTTTCTGTATATCAGTATATTTTAAAAACTTCTCTTGTACTTACATAAATTTTCAGGTATGGTCTGTTTTCTTGAAAAAATAACACTAAAAAGAGCTTTATTTGAAAAATAAAAAAATAACCTTTAGAAGCTACAGATGTATTTCTAAATATGTGTTCAGAATACAGAATTGTATTAAAATTTTTGTTACTTGTTTTACTTTTATTATTTTCTTTTTAATATAAGGTTTTATATATCCCAGGCTGGCTTCAAACTTGTTAGGTAGTTGTGATGATCTTTCAGTTTGTGATCTGTCTATTTTAAATTACAGTTTAATAAATAAGGATCTGATTTGTCATGGAAATCACTGGGATTGTAGGCATGGGTCACTACATTCTCAGTTTTTCTGATTCCAGGGATTAAACTACATTCTTGCTAGGCATTCAGCCAATTGAACCACATTCTCAGCCATATATTGTTTTGAGGCAATGTTTCCATATATAGCTCAGGGTAGCCTCTACGTCAAGATCCTCCTGCCTTGGCAGCATCATTCCTAGCTTGTCTAATGTTCTACTCCTCTCCAGCCACAAGGTAGGGTTTCCCACTACCTACACAGAAACTCACAAAAGTCTGTAACTACAGTTTCAGGGGATGCAACACCATCTTCTGGCCTCTACAGGCACCAGATATGCACTTGGTACACAAACATACATACAAGCAAAATACCCCTACACATAAAAATAACTAATAAACAATATGAGAAACTAAAATGAATAAAACAGAATTCTGTGGAATAATTAAAATATATGAAATAATTTCTACTGGAAATAAAAACATTTGACTATATCCATAATAGGTAAAAGATACAGAATATTCTACTTTTTCAGTGACTTAAAAATTTTTTTGTTGGCTCCAGAGTGAGCTGCATCATCACAGACCGACAGACTCCAAACCGTGTCTAGAGCAAACTCAGAGGTGAGGGAACCTCAGCTCCTGGGCTGCCCACACTGAGAATCCCTCTCCGGGGGCCAGGGTCACACCCACAGTACTGATCTCAGACTCTTGGCTAGCTGACTGGCCCTAGGCTAAAACTGGGAAGGTCCTTCCCCAGCAACCCCCAGCAGAAGGCACTTCCTAAAGCTGGGCCTTGCCTCCAGGGAGAACTGCTTCATCAGAAACTGACAGACAGACAGATGCCTCTGAAACGCAGACCCGTGTCCAGACCAAAGTCAGAGACTGTGCAGACCCTGTGTTCAGAGCACACAGGACACACGCAAGCCCTCTAACCACAACTGTCTAAGAGCTGCCTAAGTGTGAACAACTGAAGCAATGGGCAGACACCAGTGCAAGAATACATATAGCAATATAAAGAACAATAAGGCAACACCAGAAGAAACTGAGGGTTCTACAACACCAAGACCTGAACAGAGCAATGAAGAGGAAACAGAAGGAAACAACCATAAAAACACCTTTATGAAGATTATAAAAGCCTTAAAAGAGGGTATAAAAAATTCCCTTAAAGAGACAGAAAAAAAATCAAAACAAAAAATTGAAAGAGACGAATAAATCCTTGAAGGAAAACAAAGAAAATCAAGAAAAGAAAAACCAACAAATGAAAGAAACATTCCAGGAACTAAAAATTGAAATAGAAGCAATAAAAAAGGCACAAAGTGAGGCAAAGGTAGAAAAAGAAAATCTGAAGAAAAGAGCTGGAACTACAGATACAAGCATAACCAACAGAATCCAAGAGATGGAAGAGAGAATCTCTGGAATGGAAGACTCAATAGTGGAAACAGATACATCAGTCAAAGAAAACACTAAAACCAAAAAAGTCATAACACAAAATGTTCAGGAAATTTGGGATACAATGAAAAGACCTAACCTGAGAATAATAGGAGAAGAAGAAGAAGAAGAAGAAGAAGAAGAAGAAGAAGAAGAAGAAGAAGAAGAAGAAGAAGAAGAAGAATTCCAGCTCAAAGACACAGATGATGTATTCAATAAAATCATAGAAGAAAACTTTCCCAACCTAAAGAAGGAAATACCTATAAAGATACAAGAAGCTTACAGAACACCAAATAGATTAGATGCCCCCCAAAAGTCTGCCCACCACATAATAATCAAGACACAAAACATATAAAATAAAGAAAAAAATTTAAGAGCTGCAAAAGAAAAGGGCCAACTTACCTATAAAGGCAGACCCATCAGAATAACTCCTGACTATTCAATGGAAACAATGAAAGCAAGAAGGTCCTGGTCAGAAGTTATACAGACACTAAAAGAGCATGGCTGCCAACATAGACTACTATACCCAGCATAACTATCAATCACCATAGATAGAGTAATTACACAATATATTTCATGACAAAATCACACTTAAACAATACCTATCCACAAATCTGGGCCGTCAGAAACCATTAGGGGGAAAACTTCAACCTAAGAATCTCAGCTACATCCATGAAACCACAAACAATCAATACTTTCACAGAAGAAAAGCCCAAAGAAGGGAAATACATACAAGCTACCACCAAAAATAACACGAAATAACAATCAGTGGTCACTAATATCCCTTAATATCAATGGACTCAATTCACCTATAAAAAAGACACAACCTAACACGATGGATACAAAAACAGAAACCATCCTTCTGCTGCATACAAGAAACACATCTCAACCCCAAAGATAGACACAGGCTCAGAGTAAAGGGTTGGGAAAAAATTTCCAGTCAAATGGCCCCAAGAAACAAGCTGGTGTTGCCATCCTAATATCTAACGAATTAGACTTCAAACTAAAATCAATTAAAAGAGACCAGGATGAACATTATTTATTTATTTCAGGAAAAATTGATCAAGATGAGATAACAATTCCGAATATTTATGCCCCTACACATATATATATATATGTATATAAAAGAAACACTACTAAAGCTCAATTCTCTAAACCCCACCTCAATTCTCACACTCTAATCGTGTGAGACTTCAATATCTCACTTTCACCCTTGGATAGGTCAACCAGACAGAGATTCAACAGAGAAATAAGAGGTCTAACAGAGGTTATGATGCAAATGGATTTAATAGATAATTACAGAAGCTTCCACTCAAACACAAAGGAATATACATATTTCTCAGCACCACATGGAACTTTCTCTAAAATTGACCACATGATTGGTCATAAAGCAAATATCAATAGACACAAAAAAATGGAAAGAATCCCTTGTATCATATCTGACCACCATGGTCTAAAGTTAGAGTTCAACAACATCAAAAACTACAGAAAGCCTATCAACTAATGGAAACTAAACATCACTCAACTGAACCACCTCTGGGTCAAGGAAGAAATTAAGAAAGAAATCAAAGACTTCCTAGAGTTTAATGAAAATGAATCCACAACATACCCAAAATTATGGGACACAATGAAAGCAGTCTTAAGAGGAAAATTCATAGCACTAGATGCCTATATAAAAAATCTAGAGAAATCCCACACAAGAGAACTAATAGTACAGCTGAAAACCTTAGAACAATTAGAAGCAAACTCACCTAGAAGGAGTAGACGGCAGCAAATAATCAAACTTAGAGCTGAAATCAATACAATTGAAACAAAAAGAACAATACAAAGAATCAATGAATCAAAGAAACACTACTAAAGCTCAAACCCCACCTCAATTCTCACACTCTAATTGTGCGAGACTTCATGAATATTGATGCAAAACTTCTTAACAAAATTCTATGTATACAACAACATATAAAAAATATCACATACCACAATAAAGTAGGGTTCATCCCAGAGATGTAGGGATGGTTCAACATATGAAAAACTGTAAATGTCATCCATCATATAAACAAACTGAAGGAAAAAAAACCACATGGTCATATCCTTAGATGCTGAAAAAGCCTTTGACAAAATCCAGCACTCCCTTATGATAAAAGTCCTGGAGAGATCAGGAATACAGGGAAAATATCTAAATATAATAAAGGCGATTTACAAGAAGCCAAGAGCCAACATCAAACTAAATGGAGAAATACTCAAAAGCAATCCCACTAAAATCAGGAACAAGAAAAGGCTGTTTCCTCTCCCCTTATCTATTCGATATAGTTCTCGAAGTTTTAGCTAAAGCAATCAGAGAACACAAGGAGATACAAATTGGAAAAGAAGAAGTGAAACTATCTCTATTTGCAGACGATATGATTGTATATATAAGTGACCCACAAAATTCTACCAGGGAACCTCTACAGCTGATAAACACCTTCAGCAAGGTAGCAGGATACAAGATTAACTCAAAGAAATCAGTAGCCCTCCTATACACTATAGATAAAAGGGCTGAAAAAAAAATAAGAGAAACATCACCCTTTATAATAGCTGCAAATAGCATTAAATACCTTGGAGTAACTATAACCAAGGAAGTAACAAGTCTATTTGATAAAAACTTTAAGTCACTGAAAAAAGAAATTGAAGAGGATATCAGAAAATGGAAAGATCTCCAATGTTCCTGGATAGATAGGGTCAACACATTAAAAAAAAATTTTTTTTTTAATTGGCAGGTAATATCCTACCAATAGCAATCTACAGATTCAATGCAATTCTCATCAAAATCTCAACACAATTTTTTTTACAGATCTGGAAAGAACAATACTCAATTTCATTTGGAATAACAGGAAAGCCAATTTTGCTCAACAAAAGAACCTCAGGAGGCATCACCCTCCCTGACTTCAAAATATACTATAGAGCTACAGTAATAAAAACTGCCTGGTACTGGCATAAAAACAGACTCGTGGATCAATGGAATCGAATTGAAGATCCAACATTAATCCAAAAGCCTATGAACACCTGATCTTTGACAAAGAGGCTCAAAATATTCAATGGTAAA
Organism: Sigmodon hispidus; assembly: GCA_004025045.1. Taxonomy (NCBI): domain Eukaryota; kingdom Metazoa; phylum Chordata; class Mammalia; order Rodentia; family Cricetidae; genus Sigmodon; species Sigmodon hispidus. The sequence goes on from PVIH01002972.1 coordinate 90,328, forward strand.
AAGATAATATCTTTAACAAATGGTGTTGGCATAGCTGGATGGTAGTATGTAGAAAATTGCAAATAGATCCAAGCCTATCATCCTGTACAAAACTCAAATCCAAGTGCATCAAAGATTTCAACATAAACCCAGCCACACTGAACTTGATAGAAAAGTGGGAAATACCCTCCAACACATTGGCACAGGTGACCACTTCCTAAATATAACACCAGTAGCACAGACACTAAGAACAACAATCAATAAGTGGGATCTCCTGAAACAGAAAAGCTTCTGTAAAGCCAAAGACACAGTCAATAAGACAAAACAGCCTACAGAATGGAAAAAGATTTTCACCAATCGTATAAGTGACAGAGGACTGATCTCTAAAACATATAGAGAATTCAAGAAACTAGAGCCCAAAGCCATAAATAACCCAATTAAAAATGGGGTTCAGAATTAAGAAGGAAATTCTCAGCAGAAGAATCACAAATGGATGAAAGGCACTTGAAAAAGTGCTCGCCATCTTCAGTCATCAGAGAAATGACAATCAAAACAACTTTGAGAGACCATCTTACACCTGCTAGAATGGCTAAGATTAAAGACACGGATGACAGCCTATGTTGGAGAGGATGGGGAGCAAAGGGAACACTCCTCCATTATTGGTGAAAGTGTCAGCTTGTTCAGCCACTCTGGAATGCAGTATGGTGGTTTCTTAGAAAACTGGAAATCAATCTCCCCAAGGACCCAGCAATACTACTTACTATTGGGCATGTACCCTAAAGATGCACATTTACACCCCAAAAGCATTAGCTCAGCTATGTTTATAGCAGCATTATTCATAATAGCAAGAACCTGGAAACAACTGAAGCCCCTCAACTGAAGAATGGATTAATAAACTGTGGTACATCTACACAATGGAGTACTACTCAGCAGTAAGAAAAAATGATATTCTAAAATTCTCAGGCAAATGGATGGATTTGGAGAATATTCTCCTGAGCAAGGTATCACAAACTCAGAAAGATAAGCAGGGGATGTACTCACTCATTAGTGGACTCTAAACAAAAAGCAAAGCAGACCCAAGCTGCAAACCACAATCACTGAACAGCTTGGGATCTGAAACACCTTGGACCAGCACCTTGGAGCCCATTCCCTCCAGAGGAATGCCTCACCCAGTCTTGATGTTGGGGGGAGGAAAGCGGATTTGCATGGAGTGGATGCCAAACTAAGCCACCTTGGGACCTTGGGACCTCCTGCCCTTGCTGGGGTGGAGATAAGGAGATGGGGAGAAGAGAGAGTGACTGGGAGGTGGAAGGGAGTTTGAACAAGAGGATACATGGATAAAAAATGAGACTTTATTCAAAAATAAATAAAAAATAAAAAAAAGAATGATAAATAGTCATTCAGAGTCAAGTCATGAGAGTGAGGATGAAGAAAGAAGGGAAGTGAAAGTGATCAGAAAGGAGTATCTATCGGGTTGACGATTTGGTATCAGATAACCCATGGGTACAGACTTCTCTGGGGAAGACTAGTTCTCCTGCCCCCAGCACTGCTCTTTGTTGCCGTTATTTGTATAGGGTGGAGGCTTCCTCCTGTCTCCTCTGCAATGTCTACTGAAGTCCTTCTTCAGTTGTGTTTAAGTAATACTGTTGGTCAGACTTTGTGGATCTAGCTTTGAACATTATTAGTAGGAAACACAATCTCACATTATACTGAGCATATTGTATTTTTTTTTTAAAAAAAACTTTATTTATTTATTTGCCTTGGTGTTTGCCTGGAACTGGAACTACAGACAGTTGTTGGCTGCCATGTGGGTGCTGGGAATCGAACCCGGGTCCTCTGGAAGAGCAGATGGTGCTCTTAACCGCTGAGCCATCTCCCCAGCCCCCGCATATTATATTTAAGAGTATATATATATGTACATTCATACATATATATGTGACAACAGTTAAGGAAAAAGCAAGCTATAAATTTGTATAACTCAAAGAGTACATGGGGGAGTTTGAAAGGAGGAAGCAGAAGAGAAAAACTGTGAAATTATTATCTCAAAAAATGAAATAATAAAAAATACTTTCAGATACATTGCAAGATTTACTTATATAACTATATTAATATGATGTTTTGTATTTGATCAAATATAGTCATAAATTTTTTTTGTTGTTGAACTAAAGCCATAGCCCGGTAGTGAATAACAAGTAAAAAAACCATGAAAATATGCTATTTTACTATAGTACTATAGTTATCATAGAGTGAAATTCCTCTAGTAGAAAAAAAAATTCTACATAAACAATCAATATTAATGAAATACCTAAAAGCAAATTCATGGCCTGAAGAGATTTATATCATCTTTCTGTCACATTTCTAATAGCTTCCAGCTTTAACAAATTGCACAGCTCTAGACCTACAGCCATTTCATTATATGGAATGTTGCCAGAAAATATTTCCTGCTTAAACACTTGTATCCTGTCATTTTACTGCTAAAGTGCATACAACTATTTGACAAATATGCATAATAAATTTGCAACACAAAAGAAAATTTAAAAGTATTTATTGAAACGATACTCTTAAGTTGGTGAAATAAGTTATTACAGCCCACAAGGTTGAGGGACAAACCTCCCTACAGTCCTTTATGTCTGCTTCCTTCCAGCTGAGAGTCAGGGATGGAGCCCAGAACAAGAGAAAGAGCTACACATCTTCCATTACTTATAAACCTCCCACAGCTCTTCTGGTTCATATGACATCAATAGTATTTAAATGGGATATTCTCAAACTGCTAGAGCTTACAGTTCTTCCAGAAAAATCTTTATAGTTACTGTGCTATACACTCAGCTTAAAGCACCTGACTCCGAACAACAAAGTTACAGACAAGCACACAGAGCTGTTTATTCTCACAGAGCTGAGTTGTCAACTGCTCTGATAGTCGGCTAAGGGAGAACTAATTAATATCTATCTATAAATTAAAGTTTAAGTTAAAAATAGATAAAACAGTCCTATAAGAGGTATATTTTACACATGACAAAAAAAACCCACCATTGTAAGATTAGTGTAGCCTGTGAAACCAGCTTTCTGGCATGCACCCAGGGTCACAAACAGAGTGCCTTAAGATTATCCACACTTTCCGACACTTATCTGAAGGAATAAGACTCATACATGAACTGACATTCTCTTTATTTTTCTCTAGCTTTAATTCTCTAGCTTCTTTGTCTTACATGACTTATACACACATTTAACAGGAGGCTTGAGGCAATAAAAAGAAAAGTTACAAAAGCTACTTAAGAGGGTCACAGCACATTCCTTGAGTAAACAGTAAGAAGCAGAGCTATTTAGCATGGCAACGCATAGGCAGGGACATGGTGCTCAGCTTTTTCTTGGTCAGTGGCACTGAAAGGGTCCCAAATCTCTTTTTTTTTTTTTTTTTTTTTTTACCAAGATGGTGCAAAAAGCTAAGAAGGAAGCTCCTGCCCCTCCCAAAGCCGAAGCCAAAGTGAAGGCCTTGAAAACCAAGAAGGCAGTGCTGAAAGGTGTCCACAGCCACAAGAAAAAGAAGATCTGCATGTCACCCACCTCTCGGCGGCCCAAGACCCTTAGGCTCAGGAGGCAGCCAAAATACCCTGGAAAGAATGTTCCCAGGAGAAACAAGCTTGACCACTATGCCATTATCAAGTTCCCCCTGACCACTGAGTCAGTCATGAAGAAGATAGAAGACAACAACACACTTGTGTTCATTGTGGATGTCAAGGCCAACAAGGACCAGATCAAACAGGCTGCGAAGAAACTCTATGGCATAGATGTGGCCAAAGCCAACACCCTCATAAGGCCTGATGGAGAAAAGAAGGTGTATGTTCGATTGGCTCCTGATTATGATGCTCTAGATGTCATCAACAAAATTGGGATCATCTAAACTCAGTCCAGCTGGCTAATTCTAAATATACTTTTTCCATCATAAAAAAAGAGAAAGTGTCCCAAATCTAAAAATATATTCTCGTATCCTGTTTATAACCCCAGACCACAAGTAAGGGAACTTGCAACTCTTTATTTAAGACTGTGAGGCCAAACCATCCTCTGTATCCCTGGCTAATTGTGAAACATTTTTACATGGTTTAGCTGGACATAAAGCTATTTCTCTCTGGACTTGGTTAAATGATAGTATTTGTGACCTAAACAATAAGCAGCTAGTTAGCTAAACCTTGAGTCTTGTATCAGAAACTGAGATTAGAAGCTTTTGCAGAGGGTTAATTCCTTGAGGAATTTGTGTGGAGTATTAGTCTATGATCTGTGTTATTAGCCAGACCTGGCAAGAAAGACTGGCATAGTATTTTAGGTTGCTTTTGTGTCTAATAACCTTGGTTCAAACACCTACAACTCTGTTCTTGTGCATTATCTGTAAAGTTTTCACTTATAATCCATTTACAGAGACACTCAATCTAGTTTGAACTTGCTCTGAGGTTATAAATGAGCTAACTGTGTATAGCTTGTCTTAGACTGGAAAGAAATTGTTTTTTTCAGATGTTAGTCTGAGTAAAGAAACAAAACAGGCTTCTCAGTGTCTCACAGTCGTGAAACAATATATGGTATGAAGCATATCCTCATATATAGTGGAACTGTGTTCTGTTACATTGTAAATAATTGTCCTGCTTACTGGTTTAATAAAAATGCTGATTGGCTGAAAGTAGACAGGAAGTGTGGGAGGAGCTACTAGACTAAGAAAATTCTGACAGACACACCAGAGAAATGCCACAGAGATGCCAGGAGACACTGAGGAAAGAAGTTAAAATGCTGCTGAGAAAAGATACCAAGCCACATGGCTGAACAAGATAAGACTCATGGGTTGAGTTAAGATGAAGGAGTTAGTAAGTTATATGCCTGGGCCCTAGGTCAATCATCAGCATAAAATAAATATAGGCTTCTGTGTGTTACTTTGCTACTTCTGACTGTTACTTTCTGTGTGTTCTTGGAACTAGTCTAGGCCAGAGACTTCTTACAACATTAGTATGTTTTTATTTGTTAAAATTATACAGTCTAATGAGAAGTCATCTTTAGATAGTCCACAGATATAGCTGCCCACATGACTGAGAGGTAATCAAGAGATTACATGTATACATTACATGAAAATGCATGGTAATGGTGAGATTTCACAACTGGTTTTGCACATGTGAAATTATGGACAAAAACAACAATGTCCAGAGTCTGTGGCTCATAAGCCTTGTTGGAATGAGGTTCCTCCATCAGGGAATTATTCATCTGGTGGGTTGACTTCTGAATTTTCAATTGCTATGTACTGTACTTATGTCATGGCCTAAGACAGCCAGAGAAATAAGATACAACCAAATGCAAAACAGGAGGAAAGGAGATAATTCCAAAAATTGGCAAGTGGAATTACATCCGATCAAGATGCTCCTGCACAACAAGGAAGACAATCCCTGGAGTAGAGACAGACTATGCAACAGAAAAAAAATGTTTGCTAATCACAATGAGAAAAATAACTAATATTCAGGATATCTAAAGAACTACAAAAATTAAATACCCCAAAGCCCACAAAGCACTCTATCAATAAATAGGCTACTCAAAGAGTATTCAATATCCTGAGTAATCACAGGAAAATACAAATTAAATCTGCTTTGAAGATTCCACCTCACCCCAGTTAGAGTTATCATTAAGAAGACCTATAACAAAAAATTCTGGTGAGACTATGAAGGAAGACAAACTATCCTTATAAAGTATTGGTGGGATTATACACATAATCAGCTTCTATGGAAACCAGTACAGGAATTCCTGAAAAGCTGAAAATAGAACTACCATGATGTGAATATATGTTGCTTCCCTTAGTTAATAAAGAAGGTGTTTTGGTGTATGGTAAGACAGCTTATAGCCAGATGGGAAATCCAAGCGGAAAGAGAGAGAGAAGAAAGGCAGAGAAGGACAGAAGCTGCCAGCTGCTGGGGGAGCAAGATGTAATAGAACGCAGGTAAGCCACAAGCCATGTGGCAAAACATAATTAATAGAAGTGGGTTGAATTAAGACCAAGAGCTGGCTAGCAAGAAGCCTGAGCCATAGACCAAACAGTCTGTAATTAATATAAGCCTCTGTATGATTATTTGGGACCAAGTGACTACAGGATACAGGAAAACTTCAGGCTACACTACCATCTGACCCAGATGTGCTGTTCTTGGAAAGACACCCAAATGACTCTAAGGCAATAACAGAGATACTTGCAAATCCATGCCACTATTTGCAGCAGCCAGGAAAGAGAAGCAGTCTAGATATTCATCAACACATAGATGAATAAAGAAAGGGCAGTATATATATAAAATAGAATTTATGCAGACATAAAAGAAAAAGAAATTGTGGCATGGGCAGAAAAATTGCACAACTGGCTATAACATTGAATTGAATCAGTCAGATTCAGAAAGACAAATACCACATTTACTCTTAACTGTGGAACTAAGTTTAGAACTACATGCAAGGCTGGGAAGTCACCTCTGTTAGTAAAGTACTTGCCCTATAAGCACAAAGACCTACATATGAGTATAAGAATTCATGTAAAATAAAAATGTCAGGGTGCTAGTGAGGTCCTCTTATCTCAGCACTGGAAAGGTGGAAACAGGCAGACCATTGGAGCTTGCCAACCAGCCAGACTAACCTTCTTGGTAAGCTTTCAGCCAGTGAGAGATCCTGTCTCAAAAGCAAGATGGATAGCTCTTGAGGAACACCAGAAGTTGTGCTTTGGACTCCACATGAACACATATCCATGTGCACATGTACTTGTATTCCCCACCCCTACACATGTACCCATAAGCAAAATATATATGTGCATATATTTGTATGTGTTTAGATCATCAAATTATAAAGGGGATCATAGGAGGGAGAAGATATCTTAAGGGAGGTGAGAAACATAAAGAATATAAAATGGGAATGTAGAAAGAATAAATTAGAGAAGAGAAAATCTGCTTTAAGGGGGAGATTGTAGCAGGGAGGACTGCTCTTGTACACTGTAAATATTTGTCATTGTAAATACTAGTTTAATAAAATGCTGATTGGCTAGAAGCTAGGCAGACAGGAGGTACAGGCAGGGCAACCAGACAAGGAGAATTCTGGGAAGACAAAGAGCAGAGCAGATGCCAGCCAGATGCAGAGGAAGATGAAAATGCTGCACTGAGAAAAAGGTTTCAAGCCACGGGGCTAAACATGGATAAAAATCATGGGTTAGTTTAAGAGTAAGAGTTAGCAAGCAAATAAGCCTGAGCCTATAATTAATATAAGCCTTTATGTGATTATTTGGGACTAAATGGCTGTGAGATCAGCTGGGCAGGACAGAGAAACTTACAACTATAGAGGACAGTGAGGGAGGGAAATAAATGAGAACACAGAATAATGACCCATGAACATGAAGATGCCATGATAAACTTAGTATAGTGTATTCAAACCTAATTAACTTTTAGAAAAATCAACTCTGTAAGTGTACAGTGTTGCATGAATCCTAATTGATCTTATAATAAAAACCTGGATCCAGATATTAGGGAAAAGCAGAAAGATCAGAGAGGCAGAGGAACAAGCCACAGCCAATTCTCACCACTACCAACCCTCAGGCTGAAAGGAGTAGACCCTGTCTCCATGAATTCTCAGACTGAATAGAGGAAGCAAAGGGAAACACAAGAGGTGAACTCCTGTCTAGTCCTGCCTTATATTCCTTTATTTAACAGCCACAAGTTAAGCTATAAGTTAACAGCCACATAACTTCCTGTTGCAACTTTCCTAGTGCTTAGATTAAAGATGTGTATTACCACTGCTTGGCTCTATTTGACTTTGAACTCACAGAGATCCAGTCAGATCTCTGCCTCTGCTTCTTGAGTGCTAAGACTGAAGGCATGTGCCATCACTGCCTGACCTCTATGGTTAACTCTGTAGCTAGCTCTGTCCTCTGATATTCAAGTAATCCTTACTTCTCCTTTTCTGTCAAAAATAAAAGATTATAACTAATATAAGAAAAACTATATACAATACATACAATGACTGTATTGAATCTATACAGCAAAAATTAAATCAATAATGTCTAGTCCATTAACAATTGACAAATTCAGAGAAACTATTCCATTATTAATACTACCTTGGTGAGTTCAAAGTGCTGTACATAATTTACTATGTATTACAAACACAAAACTATCTTTTTATGTGTTTCAAATTTATACTTTTTAGTAAGTATTTTTTTTCTAAATCTGTAACTAGGAAAACTATAACTATAACTAGTTAGTCTTCAACTCTATCGGAGACCCAAGAAGAAAATAATATTAACTAACAGACTAGGCATGAAGTGCAAGCAAACGACTTCCAAAAAATTTGAGAAATAACAGAAACAATTGGCTGCCTGGACAGTCACCCATGGTTCCTCTGCAACTTTAGGGCACCCATCTTCGGCCTACAGGCCTAGCATATTTGACAGAATATCTGTGGAGCAGGATTTCCTGAATGGCTGTCCTACCTTGTCTTGGCAAAGTTTGGCAGTCTTTTATTCTGTGTCCTGATTATTCATCTTGGACAGCATAAGGTCAGCAGCAGAGAAAAGAGCACTTTCTTGCCCATTGGCTAACTTTTGCCACAAAGAAAGTCAACTCCATATGGAGTTTCTTCAATGCCTATAATCTTCTCTGAAGTAAACTGGTGCTGCCAGGAGCAGACATGTCTCATTATCATAAAAATAAAAAGAACCTATGTTGTTAGAACATCTTAAATGCCATATTTTATAGATCTCTGAAGTGTTTGAAGACAACCTGTCTATCTAAACTATATCTCTGTTTGACCTTGAAAACATACCTAATATGACTACAAGTTTGACTGTAACAACTATTACCTTGCATTTCTTTATCTCCTAGTTAGTTGATAATAACTTTCAAGAACTAGTAATTTACATTACATTGTTGTTTTGAGCTGTATAATACAATACCTTGAACGAAAGTTGAAATATATGTATAGAATGTTCTAACAAAATTAATCCCAACTTTGTATCAATATACAAAATTTATATACAATATACAAAAATCAAATCCAATGTAAAATATTTAAAACAAGTAGCTGCTTTTTTAAAGTAGCTTCAGTAATCTTATCATATCCATATTCATTTCTCTCTTTTCTTTCCAGAGTAGATTCAACAATCTACCCCTTTATCCTATCATTTCTATACCTTTTTTTTTTTTTGAGTAGATTCAATAATTTATCCTTTTGTCTTGTTATATCTTTTATTCTTTCTTTTTTAAAAAACACATTGGTACTCCACCATGGTACACATATATCCACATAAAGCCTGAGAAAGCTTAAAAAGGAATTCTAGACACAAAAGAAGTGAGTCAAGCACAGCTTCTTTGTAGGAGAATTTATCGGGACGCCTCTGTTTACTAGAGACAAGTAGAGGCTCAGTTCCTTTAAGAGAGGCTTCTTGACTCTGCATTAGCTACAAAAGCTACTTACAATTCTTTTAAGAGGCCCTGCTGCCAAACACTTAAATAAAATTTATGAGCCACAGAGGTGGTGCTCTATGTGGTAGTAGTATGGACCCTAAAATTCCCTAGAGTTGGGGTGGTAAATGTTGCTCCTGCCAGTACCTCTGTCATAAAGCTAAGCTGTCACACACAAGAAGCTGGGCAGACCAGCCGCCATAGCTAGGCTTTAATCCTAGGGATGGTGCTTAGGAGATTAAAGGCTCATGTGGTCAGAAAAAGATAGAGATACACAGTAAACACAGATACAGATTAAAAAAAAACTCTAATCAGTTTACAGGGTGTTTCAAAATATACATAGGCTTGGGAGAGAAAAGAAAAACAATAAAGTCCTTAAAAAAGAAATAGAGTATTAAAATAAATAAGGCATATAAAGGTGGAGTATACACAGAGTCTGGATATTGTATATTATTGTGTCCTCTTTGAGATTTTTTAACTGTAGAGGATAAAATGAGAGCTGCCAAGAGACATTTGATTATAAATGCTACTGCTAAATTAAACCAACCTATATATTTTGAAAATATCTTGACTTCAAAATTTAAGTCTAAAGATATGTTACTTTGTAGGAGAGGTTTTCTTTTTATTTCCACAGAAAATGAGAGGCTGTGGATTCATTCTAGGTTAAAGAAAATAAGGTTTGATCAAGGAAAACCCCTGAAAAAAATCTTTGATAGGAACAGATGGCTCAGATTTTCCAATGTTTCAAAGCACCTTTGTTGTAGCTACCTCTGAGTTCTGCATCTAGAACAGCTTCAAGGATGCTGGCTGAGATTATCCAGCCTCACAGGCTACTCCACTCAGGACTTGACCATAATCTTAAATTTTCTTTGGGTGCCCAATCAGCAGGGAGTAGTTTAGAGAACTAAGCCCACATTCGACCTTCCCCTCAAAAAATGGATTATGAATGTTTGTCTTTCTTTAGAGTGTTGGTTCAAACTTGTTACAAATAATGGTCAGGAAAAAGCCAAAACAAAGAAGATTAGATGCAGGGTTCTTGTTTTGAAAAAGAAAAAGAAAAGGGAAATGCTGTGAGATAATGTTCTTTTACCCTGTAAAGATTTGTCACACATATTTGTTTAATCAAATGTTAATTGGTCAGTAGGCAGGCAAGAAGTATAGGCAGGAAAACCAGACTAGGAGATGTCTGGGAAGAGATACAATTCACAGCCATACAAAGAAGAATCAAGATAAGAATGCTAAACTGAGAAAAGGTACCATGACATGTGGCTAAGCATAGATAAGAATTATGGGTTACACAAGATGAGCCCAGCTACAAGTCCAAAAAATAGCGAAGAGGGTACCTAAACTGGACTTCCCCTATTATCAAATGAAGGACTACTCTAATTGCCTCTAGAGAACCTTCATTCAGCAACTAATGGAAGCAGAAGCAGAGATCCATAGCTAAACACTGGGTTGAGCTACTGGTCCAGTTGAAGAGAGGGAGAAGAGATTACATGAGCAAAGGAATCAGGATCATGAGGAAATCCATAGAGATGGCTGAGCTGTGCTATTAGGAACTCAGACTCTGAAATGAATCTAACACCTCCAAAAGTACATGACAGCTGAAAGGCATAGGTAGTTTGTGGAGCCTCTTGCAGTCAGGCCAGAATTTATTCCTGGTGCATGAACATTCCCTACAGAGCCCATTCCCTACAGAAGAACACCTTACTCAGCCTTGATACTGAGGGTGAGCAACTCAGACCTACCGCAACTGGATATGCCAGACCAAATTGACTCACCTTAAGGTTCCTTGCCCTCTCTGGGGAATGGATGGGGAGATGGGGTGGAAGAGACTGGGGGAGGACTGGGAGAAGGGAAGAGAAGAGGAGCAGTGGTAAGTATGGAAAAAATTTTAAATAAAAAATTAATTAAAGGGGCTGGAGAGATGGCTCAGCAGTTAAGAGCACCATCTGCTCTTCCAGAGGACCCAGGTTAAATTCCCAGCACCCACATGGCAGCTAACAACTGTCTGTAGTTCCAGTTCCAGGCAAACACCAAGGCAAATAAATAAATAAATAAATAATAAATAAATAAAGTTTTTTTTTTAAAAATTAATTGAAAAAGAAAAAAGAGTAAAAATAATAATAAGCTCTGTAAAGATGAAAAATTAAAAAAAAGAATTATGGGTTAATCTAAGGATAGGAACTGGTTAGTAATAAACTTGAGCTACTGGCCAAGCATTTATAAATAATACTAAATCTCTGAATCAATTATTTGGGAAGAAGCTGCTGGATATTCAGGGGAAGTTTTGAATAACTTTATATACAAACCTGCAACTTTAACCACAGAATGTCCCCTCCTACTTAATTTAAACCAATCCTTACCCTATCCTCAACCTATGGGCCCAATGATCTGCTTCTTGTGTCTATAGTTTCAGCTTATTTATTTATTTTAAAATTTCACATAAGTCAAGTCTTTTGTCACAGGATTTTTCACTTGTCCTAAAGTAATCGAGTTCTGTCCACACTGCTGCACTGCTGGCAGAGTATTCATCACTGTTTTATTACAATTTCACTGCAAATAAGAACCCCATGAAATCAAGAGAGAACAAAGGTGTGAGGAATAGAACTGGTATAGAAAGAATGGAGAGGATCTGATCTTAACTCATTTATAACACCACCAGCAATAAAAGAAAACTTTTAAAAATAAGTATGTAAAGAAAGAAAGTTAGCATAATTAATGTTAAAACAGTCATTATTCTGGGTAGAAAGGAGCTGTATCTGGGAAAGCGCATCCAGGGATGGTACTACCCTGGTTTTTAAAAGACAGGCAGTATCTGCTTTATGTTAAACCATTACAATCATGTTTTATGCTATATTCTTTGCTGTATGTATATTATCGTTTGTAATAAAAATTTAAATTCACGGAACCAGTATCACTTAATGAGAAAATTATAAGTCTGTAGGCTATTATTCTCAGATTTTGGCAGTGGGTGTTGTTTTCTCCCTTCTTGGGAACAAACTGTGTGGGGCGGGGCAGGGCGGGAGAAGGCTCCATAGGCCAGGAAAACACAACTACTCAGCTCAGCCTTGATGTTAGCCATTCTTTTCCATTCTTTCCTCTTCCTTTCTTTCTTTGTCTTTTTGAGACAGGGTCTCAACATGTAGCCCTCACGCCCTTAATCCCCCTGTATTATAGTACTCTGCAGTACTAGAACTCCAGACACTTTCTACTAAGTCACAGTCATTAACTTACTTTATCATATCTTTATTTACAACTTCTTGAAGATTTTTGTTAGAGGTCAGCCTTTTTCGTTAATTATTGATTATCTCTGTGTATGTACAATCATATGGGACACATTATGTATGTTGATATCAGAGAATATCTTCCAAGAGTTGTTTCTCTCCTTTAAGCATATGGATTCTGGGGAATGAACTCCGCTTATCAGGCTTATCAGCAGATGACTTTATATGCTGGCTAGCATGCAGGACCTGGGGTTAATATCTTTACTGTCTGCCAGCTTACAACTTCCACTAATACTTATACACTGAACCACACCTATAATTCTTACATTAGTAAGGGAATCTATTTCTGAATAGTCTGTAGTTAGTAACATGGAAAATTGTTTGTAAAACCCAAATTTTAATCTTTGAGTGTTTCAGTATTTGTATACTATTACACAGATTAGCCAATCATTTGTATAAATGTAAGACTATAATATAAAGACAAATAGAGTAGACCAATTAATCTGAGTCTCAATAGACATCAATTTAACAGTTTCTCACCTGTTGTAACATATTATTGGTTAATTTCCTGGATTTCAGTTTTTGTCTACTCAGTCCTATTTCAAACCCAGCTATGCATGTAGAAAAGCCTTTTACAATACAAGAAAATTGATTCTGTTATCTGAAATATAATTTACCTTCTGTAGTGATCAAGTCATTTAATTACTTCTTCTCTATAAAGACCCATTAAATAGGGCTGGAGTGCAGCCCCATGATTGAAGCTTGCCTAGCACATGCAAGGTACTGCAGTCATCACCAACCCTGAGGAGGAGGGAGTCAAGGAAACACAATCCAGATTTTATTCTGCCAGCAATTACAAAACCCACAGAAAACAAATTGCTTCTAAGCAGGTTTCTTTTTAAATTTTCTTTTTAAAACAGGGACTGATGTATTCTAGGCTGGCAGTAAACTCACTATATAAGAGAGGGAGAATTACCCTGAACTCCTGATCCTTTTGCCTCCACATTCCAAATGCAATTAGAATTACAAGCATGAAGCACTACTGTGTCTGGTTTTTGCAAAACTACAGATTAAAGTCAGGTCTTCATGTATGCAACATAAGCACTACTAACCCTGGGCCCTAACTATTTTTATATGCCTTATTAATATCCCTTTCAAGATAAATGGCAAACAGAGCAGACTAAAACAATTCTGACCTAATACATGACAAACTGTACATTGTGGTCTATTGTGATAAATTTGTTAAGTTTAAATAAAAGTAGTATTTTTGTTATAAGATAGCTTACTTTTGGAACATGGGGATTAAATTCCACAGCTCTATGAATTGCTTCCACAGCATTAATTTCTGCTGTGCTTAACCCTCTTCTGGAAGCTGTTTCAGGAGAGAATCTGTAAAGAAAACCACAGGATGAAGAAATGAACAGACCACATGTACAAAGTCTATTGGGAACTATATACATGGATTCAGATTACAGTATAGTCCTCAAATCAAAAATGTTTCTGGCAATGGCCAAAGACAAAACCAGATAACCAATAAAAATGAAAGTAAAGCCTCTGGTTCAGCACATGCACAAGACAACAGAAGGGATAGAAATCGCAGCCTGAAGTACAAATAGTCTTTGGAGAGAGTCCTTGAGCTCACTCTGAGACATGTGACTATGGTAAATGACTATGACACTGAGGAACTCAGAAAATCTTATCAACACAATACAGATTTTTTTGACCTTTTTATTTTCTGACCTTTATTATTGTTTCCCACAATACAGATTTTATAACATTTTAGGTGACAAAAAATACACCGTGAATATTTTATTTTAATTTATATCAAGATATACTAGTACTTTTCTAAGGTGAAAAAAATTGAGCACCATTTGGTTGGTTCGTGTTATTTACTTATTTATTTATTTAGGGTCTCATCATTGGACCCAGCCAGATTTTTAATATTTAATTGCCAAATAAAGAGAACTGACTAAGGTGAGCCAAAAGTGTAAGGAAGAGAGAGTAGCTTCAATGGAAGGGCAAGATGAAGCCAGTTTGTCCACATGCACTTTATTGCTACCTGTATTACTATTACCACATTAGATGGGTACTTTTTTTCCGAGACATATATACCCAAGATGGCATTTAGCTTGCTATGTAGCCTAGGCTAGCTCTGAACTCCTTTTTCTCCTCTCAAATGCTGCTACTACATTTAGGAAAACCCGTGACTTGGGATAAGCTTCATACTCAGTTGTCTATGGGCTCTTTCTTGAAATTGCTAGTCATTTGATACACATCATCCTCACAACCATCCTACAATATTATTTATTTTATAACTTTATTTTCATTTTTATTTTTATGTGCATTTGTATTTTTCCTGAATGTATAGCTGTGTGTTGGGTCCCTGAAACTGAAATTACAGACAGCTGTGAGTGGCATACGGGTGCTGAGAATTGAACTTAAGTCCTCTGAAGAGTCCTCTTCAGCACTGAGCTATCTCTCTCCAGCCCCACCCCCATATTATTCTTAAAGTAAAAACTTATCCTGCTACATCTACTGTGTGATAGAGGTTGAACTAGAGTCCCAGCTTTTTTTAACTCTAAACAGCTCTGTCATCAAACAACATGCAATGAGAAGCCTCAGTCACAGAAGAACAAGGGTTAATTCAAGAGAAAATAGAAGAAAAAACATTAAAAGTTAAAAAGTTAGTAGAGAGAAAATCCTTACTAAAATGTTTAGCACTCTTTCCAAATTATTGTGGTTTCACAAGTACTTACTTATCTGAAACAGTCCTTGTTTTCAACAGTGCTGCTGTGTAGCAGATGGCTGCTGACTTTGGAAGGCTTATATCTGTAACAATAATTGTAACTTTAGGTAAGCATTAAAAATGATAATTTATAATACAAATTCATCATCTGTAATACAGCAGCAGAAGCACCTGGACACACTGTTGGAAGGCCTAATTTTGATTCTAGAGTTTACTATTCGCTAGTGGTATATTCCTGGCCTAGTATTAATTTTACTGATCTCTTTTCTTTTCCTTCTTTCTTTTCTTTTTCCTTCTTTTTTTTTTAGTTTTTCAAGACAGGGTTTCTCTGTGTATCCCTGGCTGTCCTGGAACTCTTTCTGTAAATGAAACTGGCCTTGAGTTTACAGAGATCTGCCTGCCTCTGCCTCCTGAGTAAGCCACCACCACCTGGTCTCCTTTCAATCTCCTAACAGAGATTAAACTATGTCAATAAAATTCTCTGTATATGATGGCAACAGGTATTCTACAAATGTCTATAACAATCTGTTTACAATAAGACTAGTCAGAAGAAATACACAGAAGCATACTAAATGATGTAGGCTCTATTCACTTTGGTGGGTTTTACTTTATTCTAGACAAATCAGGTCCCCTTCTGACTTTTGATACTCAGTTCCTAAACTTGTACAGCACGGATATCACAATAGGCCATGTACCCAGTAAATTACAGATAGGGTTTCTCACAAATTTTCCTATGAGCCTAAACTATTGTGAAGATCTAAATAAAAATTCCCGATGTTTAAAGAAAGAAACTTCACCTTCCAAATGTATCACATGTCAACCTTCCCAAGTCACGGGTTTTCCTAAATTAATAGGTAGTAACCTCTAGCAAGACAAATGTGAGTGACTTCTCCATAGTCTGTTATAACGAAAGTCATGAACAAAAACATTATGAGGACTAGGAAGTTTGTCACATGGACTCTTATCAACTATATATTAGGAGAGGGACACTAAAATCAGAATAAGTCATCACAGAAAAATTCACAAGAGTTGAGTCAGGATTATAAAAGTAAAATGATTTTTTTTATAAACTTATGAAGCCCTAGGCCTTAAAAAATGTATGTATAGTAAAAAAAGAAAAAAAAAAAAAACTAGCTGGGTATAGTGGCATAGACTTTTAAACCCAGGACTTGAGGCAGAGACAGCTCTAAGTTGATGTCTTACTTTGAATGAGGACAAAGTCTGTAGTTTGGTTTTTGTTTCTTTGAGACAGGGTTTTTCTGTGTGGCTTTGGCCATCCTGGAACTTGCTCTGTAACTAGGCTAGCCTCTCAGAGATTTGCCTGCCTCTGCCTCCTGAGTGCTGGAATTAAAAACGTGCATCACCACCATCAGGTGAAAGTCTGTGTTTTTAACATTTTCTCAACTACGTTTGTAGTCAACTATTACTGTTATAATAATACAACTTGCTAATATAGATGAAATTATTTTTATAAAATGTCATACACATAGAAATGGGATGGCTGAGCTATGGTTCTGGTTGGCCATTCATTGACTGGACAACATTACCTGATATTTAACCTTCTTAAACACCAGCTTTCTAATTTAGTGCCTGAAAAGAGTGAAAACACTTGTCCTACCACTTCATTTATTACATGGATGCAGGGAAATTACATAAATTACTTTCTATAACTAAAAATCATTGTAAATGTTATTCTGCCTTATTATTATAAAGATTATTATGCAGCGTCTATTGGTATTCCTTATATTCCAAAACTCACAAAGCACCCTATGATGTGCACAGTTCCTATACTTTTCCAGTTACCTCTCTTCATATACTACCGTCAGTGTAAGTACTGTCTAATCCTCTGTGTGCTTCACTAAGCCATAAATGCCATAAGGGCTAAATCCATGTTTCCATGTTCTCTTTGTGTTCTAAGTGCCTCACACATCCTCAGCTAATAAAGAATACATCTTCACATGGGAAAAGCTTCTTCTTGTGAGCTTCTGGTTCAGCCAGAAGGATAAAGATGCTTCACAGCAGTTATACCTTCACCTTAAAACTGACTGCTAAGACTGAAAAGAGGCAATCAAGAAACACTAGAACAAGATGGAACTGATGATGTCACAGTCAAAAACAGACTAAACCATGATATATATACACATATACACTATATGTATATACATTGTATACATATATATATATAGACAGAGAGAGAGAGAGAGAGAGAGAGAGAGCGCATTAGTATCTACTAAGACACACAAAAAAACTCACCATCATATTTTGCCAGGACTGCTTGAACATCTGCATAGGCCTGCAGTTCTAGAAGTGATTCTAAGAGGTTTTCATGAATGTTCAACATGGTAAGAGGAGGAAATTCTTTCATCAACTGTATATTCAAAGGAAGAAAAAAAATACTAAAATCAAAATAAATCACAACAGAAAAACTCATAGGAGCTAAACCAGGTTAAAGTATAAATTGTTTTGCTTTTTTATAAACTTATAAAGACCTTATAAGAAAAGTGTACACATTAAGAAAATCCTAGTTGGTTATGGTGGCACATGCCTTTATTCCCAACAGTCAGGAGGCAGAGGCAGGAGGATCTCTGTGAGTTTTAGGCCAACCTGGTCTACAGAGTAAGTCTCAGGACAGCCAGAGCTACAAGGTGAGACCCTGTCTCAAGAAAAAAAAAATAATAATAAATAAAATATATTATCCTGCTATAGAAATGGGCAATTGAAAAACAGTGATAACATTAAAATGACTGATAATTTTTTTTTTGGTTTGAGAACTATAGAAGTAATGGTTGTGTTATCAAATTTACTTACATCTCTCATTATTTTCACTGCTTCTCTTATTCTTCCCAATTTTCTTGCACACATTGCCAATCTTCTTTTTATATATACAAGTACATTGGTATCTCGCCCTATTTAGAAAAGGAAGAAAATGATACAACTATCACTTTTGTATTATGGCCTGACATTTCATTAAAATATGATCTACCAATTTTATTTGCTTATCCCGGGAGACCTATTAAAATTAAATTATATCAGAATGCATTGCTATTAGTGAATATTAAATTTAGGTGATAAATAATAAATGTTCTCTATTTTTATGGTGCTTTGTATACAAACGGCTAATATATATTATTACTTTTTCCTCTGTTTACTAACAATGTAAAGGTAGTATATGGATCATTTGATTGGTGAGGTGATGACAGAAAACAAGTAGATATCAATAGGAAGATATATTTGTTTCTGCATGAACAATCTATAATTTTAGTATTATTATGTTAGCCCAAAGACTCTAAATGTCTTGAACAAAATTTTCATGAATAATACAAACTTTTATTAAGTTATTAATTAATTAAAAGCTATTTCTAGAAAGGGCAAAGAGAAAATCTCTAACATGCACTGGTCAGTTGGCCCAGAAGGTAGAAGATACTTGCTTGCCAAGCTTGATGACTTAGTTTGGTCCCTGGGACCCACATGGTAGAAGGAGAAAACTGACACACAAGCTGTTTTCTGACTTCTATGTACACATGTGTGCAAGTACACATATACAAATATATATACATAATACATAAGCATAATTTTTAAGATTAAAAATTCTGTAAGATAACCACATTTGATATTATGCAAGGGCAAACAGCAAGAGGTTTTTATAGATGTAGTTTCATTAGTTCTAGGCTGCCAAATTAACTATTCCCATAGTTTTGTATAATAACATGCCTTAATGAAATATATTGTAAACACAAGTACTTAACTCAGAGAAAACATTAGCCAAATTTTAATTTCCACAAACAAAAAATGTAGAACTTAGCTGCTAAGCAATAATGCCTTGTGTAAACATATTTCAATTTATTGTTCAGTATCTGCCAAAATCATGAAACTAAAACCCCCTAGCCACAAATCTCAGCCAGAAACAGTAATGCTGCCGATTCTAACAGCTTTGGTAAGTGTCACAACTCTAACCAGAAGAGCATCTCCAAAAGAAAACAGCCCTGTGCCTCATCCTATCTCAAGCATGCTGCAGAAAAATCAACCAAAGAAAGACCCAATGTCACAGATGAGACTGGAATCAGATGATGTGAAAGGAGCAATCCATAAAAAAGAAGATCTCCAATTCAGAGACAACTTGGATTATAATAGGAAGACCCTGCCTTAAATAAAAACAACAGGAGGAGAGAGGAATAGAAGAAAAGAAGGAAGGCGAGCAGAGTGGAGGAAGAATGGAAGCACCCTTTGGCATCACACACAGATCCATAGACTGGAGAGCAAACACAATGAGGTTTGGGCTGGGCATGCAGCTCAGGGTTGATTCCCAGAAATGCAAAATATATACCCCTCCCATTACTCTGAGGAAGGATCAGGGTAAAGAAAATGCCTATTGTCTAGAGAGGATCTCAGTACTTCCTGTCATCATTAGAAGGTTCTCTTGAATTTTAAAAAAGGCTCCTGGTCTAGCAACTAGCCAGTTCTTAAAAGAAAGAAAATGTTCAATCTCAAAACATCATTTTTTTTTCAAGGTAATCAAAGCAGATATGTTCCCTTTCACAAACATTGTCTGGTAATTGCATATCTCTTTCTGTACTGATGGTTTGCTAGAATTAATAGACCAGAAATATGAATTTATTTGTTGTCTCATGAAAATTATCAAATTTTTACATTTTTTTTATTATTATTATTTCATGCTTTGAACACAAAAAAACTCAAGTTCATAAGTTGAAGACAGAATCTAGACCTGGTAGATCATGCCTATAATTCCAGCTCAGGAGGAAAGATCAGTTCTGGGCCATCCTCATCTACACGGCTAATTTGAGGCTAACACTTCAAGAAACCGAAAGGAAAGAAAACAGGACTAATAACCAGCTCAGATTTGCTTACTCAGTTGTGCTTCATGCTGAGGACTCTGGTGCTGGCACTGCTGGGACCGTCTATAAATCATCTCTCCCGCCCGGAGCGCCTGTTTAAATAACCTTTCAGCATCTACAATTGTTGTGGCTTCCTCTTCGGCCAGTAGAACATAGGCAGTGGCGCAGCTGCAATACAAGCAAGGCCATGTTAAGTGCTGTGGTGAAGCTCCAACTCCTCTTGGACAGGCCTCTGTTATGTCATGCTTTCCTCATCCGAACCTACACTTTCCATCTTTGAGGAGAAAAATAAAATGTCATTCAGTGTTTTAACTCACTAGGGGTACACTGGCATATTCATTATGTTTAACCCCACAATGTTGCTTCCACTCTTTATTTTCTGTCTTTTCTATCTCTGTTCTCTGATCCTGTGTTTTCTTTTTGTGGAAGAGGAGAAAAATTACAACACATAAAATATTGTTTAAAAAAGTAGTTGTAAGAACCACACATCTGCTCTCCAATACTGCTTGCTCTGTAATATCCATTATCATGTGGGTGGTGATAGGAGTGTAGATTGGGAAGACTTCCTTGGTAATGAGGGATCTTTCATATCTGATCAGAAACATTCCTATACTAAGCCTTTTCTACAAACTCAAGTGTTTTCTCTACATCTTCTCTTGGACTTGTCCACTGCAAATCTGCATTCCAGTCCCTCTTGCCATACATACACCTACGCTCAGTCCACACAGCCATGTTTACCCCCAGCTTCCTTTTCTTCACCCTGCTAAAACACCAAGATTTCTGTTTGTATCTTTAAAGTCAACAGCTGGCCAATAAAATAAACTAATTCTTGGCTTTGGACAAGAAAGAAAAACAAAGTTTCCCTTCCATGTATTCCCAGACAAGGACATTTAGTCTGAAGATGATGTCTTAGTTCTGCTTGTCCAAGCCTGCCATTCCAGCATTCAAGTCAGTGGCCACAAGTAGTCACTGAGCACTTGAAATGTGGTTAATCTGAACTGGCATGTATGTTAGTACATATCAGATTTTAAAGACTGAGAAAATATAAAATACATCATTAATAGGCTTTTAAAATGTTGATCATATGTGAAAACATTTTATATTTTGAATATAGATAATTTCAAGCTTTTTTTAACTTTTTAAATGTGGCTACTAGAAAATCTAAAAAGTTACATATATGGTTCACATGTTCTAATTAAACAGAGATTATTGGCAAAAAATGAAATGGCAGGCATGAAATACAGTGATAGTGAGTAGCTATCATCTACATCTATAAACCCTGAAGCAGGAGGATCTTGAGATTGGGGACAGCTTTGACTATACAGGAGTACCTCTACATTCTGTGCTCTATGACAAGACCCTGTCTCCTACTGACAAATAAAAGAAAAAGGTAGGTATCTTCAGTAAGGGCCAGGAAGGGCCTTTAAGATAGAAAAATCAAATCACAAGTATTTTTCAAATAGCACTGTAAACTAATATATATAATTTTACTAACCAAAACATTTCTCCAATGTATTACATTGGACTTTGTAAAACATTAGCTATATTGCTGGTTTAAACACTAGGTATCCTGCTTGCCATCCCAAAAACAAATTCAAATTTTTGTTGTTGTTTGCAACAGAATCTTGCTACACAGCCCAGGCTAGCCTTGAACTCTGATTCTCCTGACTCAGCTTCTCAAATGCTGATAATTATAGATGTATGTCACAATGCCCATCATCAAATCTTTGTATTTAATGTTTTGTTTCAAATGCTTTTAAATAACCAGGATAGAAATATTTTTGTAGGACTGGGGATATAGCAGTGATAGAGAACTTGCTTAGCATGTTTGATGCCCTGGGTTCGATCCCAGCACTGCAAAACAAAACAAAACACCACTTGTATAAAGATCTTTATAAAACTGATGAAATAAAATCTAAATATAAACATAATTTTATTATTAGTTTTGTGGTTCTGGGGATAAAATTCAGGAACTCACATGGCAGGCAATGTCTACCATGTAGACATTATATTTTGTATCTTAATACATCTCCAGCTCCTAACATTACTTTAAATTACAAGCCAGGTCTGGTAGTATAGGCCTGTATATACTGTATATATAGTATAGAAGGCTGAGGCAGGAGGGTCACCACCAAATCACATTACAGCTTATAGCTTGTGCTTCTTTGCAACTTTGCCTTATATTCTTGCATTACTGTGTTATTACAAGAAATTAGTCCTATGCATGCCTAATGACTTCCTTTTGTCTTAAACTGGGGTTAAATTTACATACTGTTATAAAATTTTATTTAGTTTTCCTTTCATGCATTTATTTTTCATTTATTTATTGTATGTACCTAAGTGTATATCACAGTGCACATGTGGAGGTGCTCACCTTCCACCATGTGGGTTCTGGGCGTCAAGTCAGGTTATCAGCTTGGCTGCAGGTACCAATACCAGCTGAGCCATCTTGTAGGCTCACCAGCGTACAACATTTTCTATTGCAGAATTCAGAAACTTCTACTATATTCTCAAGGTTGTACAACTATAACAGGTACATATAGCATCTTTGTCATCCCCGAAAAGTACCACTTAGCAGTTCCATTGTCTCTCCTGTCTCCTCACTGACAGTCAAACATTACCTCTTTAATAATGTTCTTTGGTGCACAGAGGTTTCGCTTTAATAAAGCAAGGTTTATCTATTTTTTCTTCTATTGCTTATGCCTTTGCTGTCATGTGTAATAAACCACTGGGAAACATGAGGCCTAAGTCTGTCTCCTCTCCCCTCTTACTCCCCTCCCCTCTCCTCCTGTCCTCCCCTCTCCTTTCTTCCCCACCTCTCTCTTTTATAAGGAAAAGTTGCAGAGTTTCAAACACACTAGGCAAGAATTCTACTACTGGCCTACAACCCTAACTCATTCCATGTTCTCTTACAAGCGTTTATAGTTTAGCTACTTATTGTTTAATTAATTTATATGCATATGCAGCATAAGGGCATTTCCAGCTTGTAGATGTGACTATCTGATGTTTCAGCATTATGTTAAAAACTTCTTCTTTTTTTTTAAATTGGTTTTGACTTTTCAAGACAGGGTTTCTCTGTATAGCCTTGGCTGTCCTGAAACTCTCTCTGTAGACCAGGCTGGCCTCAAACTCAGTGATCTGTCTGCTTCTGCCTCTCAAGTCCTGGGATTAAATATGTGCTCCACCACAGACCAGCTTTAAACATATCTTTTTTCTCCATTGAACAGCCTTGGCACCTCCATCAAAAATCAAATGAAAGCACATATATATACACAAATATATGGGCTTATTTCCCAGTAAGCCACCAGTCTAGGTGTCTAATCTTATGGTTTAACATCTAGTTTTGTAGAAGGTTTTACAACTGGAAAATGTAAAGCTTCAAATGTGGTCCTAGGATTGTTTTTGGCTACTCAGAGTCTCTTACAATTATACATAAATGTTAACAGCTTGTCAGGGCTGGAGAGATGGCTCAGCAGTTAAGAGAACTGACTGGTCTTCCAAAGGTCCTGAGCTCAACTCCCAGCAATCATATGGTGACTCACAACCATCATGTAATGGGACATGGTGCCCTCTTCAGGCCTGTAGGCAGAACACTGTATAATAATAAATAAATAAATCTTAAAAAAAAAATGTTAACAGTTTGTCAATTTCTACAAAATAGTAACTGTGATTTTAATTATTTTTAAGTTTTTACCTGTATGAATACTTTGTCTGTATGTATACCTATCAATGAATGCAATACTCATGGAGACCAAAAGAGGGATTTGGACCCCCCAGAAGAGGAAGTGGTTTCAGATGATTGTGTGCTGCCACGTGGGTATTGGAGATCAAACAAGGGTCCTCTGGAAAGGCAGCCAGTGCTCTTAACCACTGAACCTTCTCTCCAACCACAGTAGTTGTAATTTTAATAGGGAGTATATTAAATCTGTAGATTGCTACAGGGGAGCACTGTCATTTTAAATAATGATATCTAACATCATATCTGAACAGAAGATTCCTTTCCACTTGTTTAACTTTTTTTTTTTAATTTTAGTTTCCTGAATAATGTTTTATGGGTTTTAAGTTGTTTTTGATTGCTATGAGCATATAAATATGGGCACACATATGCTACCACATTCATATAGACATCAGAAGATGACTTTTGGGAGTCAGCTCTCTCCTTCCTAGGTTCTGGGGTCAAGCTTGGGTCAGCAGACAGACCTGCATCTCTCCAGCTGCTTTCTAGCTCTCAGTGTGCCAAGATGCACACTTTCTTGGCTAAACTTATCCCTAAGCACTTTGATATGCTTGGTGCCACCGTAAATGGGACTGCTAACTTTTTACACATACATATTTAAACTAAAATATAAGCACTGAGAGGTTTCTGCCTGTGTGAAATTCGTAAGGTTTTTCTAGACATCTGATTACATCACCTGTGAATACTTCTGCCTTTCAAATCTGGATGCATTTTTCCCCTTTTCTTGCCCAGCTGTCCTTGTTAGGATTTCTAATAACATGTAGACAGAAGTAGTGAGGGCAGGCATCCTTGCCTTACTGATTTTAAACAAAAAGCTTGCAGTCTTTCATCACTAAGTATCCCTAGGTGCAGGCTTTTCAGAGATCCTTCATCAAGCTGAGGAAGATTCCTTACATCTATAATAATTTTTAGTATTTATCTTAAAATAATGTTAAATTTTGTCAAATGCTTTTCTAGTGGACTGCAATAACTTATGGATTTTGCACTGTGTTCTATTAATGCAGTGTTTTGCATTAATTAGTTTCATTTATTTTTGTTAAGATGGGATTGAACTGTCAGAGGCTTTTTCTGTACCACCTGAGACAATCATGCAAATTCTTCCCCTCATGTGTCAAAATTCTTCAATTGTAACAACTCCTACTTGGTCTTCATATATAAAACTTTCCAAATGCTGCTGGATTTGGTGTACTAATACCTTGGTTTGTCTATTATTTCTGCACTGTTTTTTCTCTCTCCCACATTTCAGGAACTCCTATACATAGGGTGGCATGACTATTCCATGAATCTCATATGAGGTCTTCCATTTCTCTTCATTTCTACTTCTAAGACTACATAAGCTCAGATGGCCTAACACAGCTTTGCTGACTCTTCTGTCTGCTCAGATCTGCCACAGAGCTCCTACAGTACATTTTAACTTTAGTTGCATTTTTCAATCCTAGGATTTCCATTTAGTCCCTTTTGTGCCCAGCTGCCCTTGCTGGGATTAAAAAAACGTGTTGATAAATTTCTAATTGTGAAAATCACCATAGTCCTTTCTTGTGTTTTTTTTTCTTATTTAACCTTTTTGAACAAATTTAAAATAGATGATTTAAATCTATTAAGTCAAAAATCCAGACTTCTTTGAAGACATTTCCATGAATATCTTTTCCATTTGTTGTTCTTTTGTTTCTTTGAATGCTGGTTTTTGTTGTTTTGTTTGAGACAGGGTCTGGCTATAGCCCAGGCTAACCCAGAGCTCAGTTCCAGTCTCCTGACTGCTGAGATTAAAAGTATGTGCATTCACATCCACATTTTTTGCATACTTCATACTTTTTTATTGAAAATTGTCATTTTTAACTCTAAAATATTCTGGCAACACTAGAATAGGATTTCCTGTGCCCCTCTGTTGTTGATGCCTGTTATAATGGTTTGTTTACTAGCTTTCCTGACATTTTGTGAATTCTGTATTCTTTGTCATGTGTGAGTAATAAGGTCTGTGCTTGGTTAGCATAGTGGTCAACTAATAATCAGGTAAAGCTTTTTTAAATATCTACAAACAAAAACCAAACCTTCACAGGTAAGCGCTGTGTGTGTGTGTGTGTGTGTACTAGGGCACACTTTCAACATCCACTCTGATATTTTACAACTATCATAGCTTTTATTTTCTACTAACGTCCAACCTAAATGTTATTCAGATAGAGCATTCCTTACATATCTAACGTTTTTTTAGTAATTTTTATCATAAAATTATGTTGGAGTTTGTCATTTTTTTTTTTTTTTCATGAGTTAAGATAATATATGGGCTTGAAAACCAAGCATTTCTGAGCTAGGGCCCAACTCTGTCAAAAAAAAAAAAAAAAAAAAAAAAATGTGTCTTTGAGGTTCCCAGGAATTTCTGACAGCTTTTCAAGGCCCTATTCTCCCATGGCTTACTCCCCAACCTTTCCTCACAAATTTTCTGGTTTGGCTATTTTCTTGTGCCTCTGTTTATTTTATCCTTTGCATCAGAGAGACAGCTAATAATACAATTTTCTCTAAATACTGTCACCTTTGTATGGTCAATTCAGAGACTTTCAAGGTAACTGAAATAAAGGCAAGTCCTTTAAGCTAGTGCTTTGAAGAATCATCATCACACTAGTAAAAACCAACAACCTTAGCTTTGTTCCCTAGCATTATGTATCTGTGTCTGCTCCCTGGCACTACACACCTCTATCTGGCTGTGCATTTGTCTTTAAGAATGCCACTGAGCTAGAGAGTGGAGGCTGAGCTCCCGGATATTTAGGTACTTGGCACTTGATTGAGGGATCACCAGCTTACTCCATAATGCCCTGATCAGTTTAGTGTCACTAGGTCAGTCACACTCTTATCAGCCAGTCAGTAGGTGGAGAACATTGCCATTACTCTGCTCCCTCAGGAGGGTCTTCTTACTAACAAAAAAGCTTCCAGGAAAATTCTAAATTCATATTAGCCAGGAGACATTCTTTGAATGATTCCACCTGACATTTATTTAGGATATATTAGATTAAAAGTCACTGATCTGTGCCATTTAAACATTAAGTAGATGGTTTCCATTTTTGTACTCTTAAGATATAAAGATAATATAAAATATACGAAAATAAATCTGTTAACATGGAAAAATTGACAGAGCTATTTTGCCAATTTTGAATCCTCTTATTATGTCTCAAAGCCCATTGCTGAATATAAGTTCCCAGGACTGATGAGTGCTTTAAATGAATGATTTATCTAAAAAACAAAATAAAACAGTGGCATAAATATTTAATTACCCATTTAACTACTAAGTATTATTAGCATTCTTCATTAGTAATCTTTATTTTAAAAAGAACTTCTAAAATACTTTTATGTAAAACCATGTGATAATTTAACTTTTAAAAGCAAAATACAGATGTCAGTGAACACTAGGAATCTTATCTCTAGTAGCAAGCTAGGAATGGAGACTGCCAGTGTTCCTAATCTTATGAGCAGATAAAAGGAAATACAAAATTATTTGCCTGTGTTTCCTTTAAAACAAATTTATTTTTCCAACTTACTCATTGTTTAACTCTAAAGCTTGATAGGCTGCTTTGATTCGAGCTGGAGGATTTCTTTCCCTCCATGCCTTCTGCATAACTGTGGGAAAAATATGTCAAAAAGTGGATGAGATGGTAAACATAAATAACCTTATGTAAAACGTATGAAGAATGAGCTAAAAGTAAACAAAGCTTTAAATATCATGTTTTTAAACATATGAAACTGGGTTACTAACTCCATTTACATGAGAAATTTATACTAAATCTGGAAACTTTCCATATAATAAAAATATTCTATGATCTATTTTCATAACATATAAAGTACTTAACTGAATTAATCACATCATTATTACACATGAACATTTATGTTTCTGAGTGACAGTAGATGATAATAGACATGAAAGTTCTACTTTCATCATTCTAAAAAGTATCTATGGAACCATTAAAAATACACAAAAACTTTAAAAGTCTTTGTTTAATAAATGATTCGGTATAGAAAAATGTGTAGATATTATTTTCTATGAAAACTGGGTTAATTAGAATATAGCACATCTCTGGAAAAAACCTCAGATTTATCAAGATTCAACACTAACCTGAGTTAAGATTTCTCTGGAATAATGGGATGGGTTTACTACCCTCTACTGAACCAAAATGACAATATCACACTACATGATATCTCCTAAAAGCTAAACACACACACACACACACACACACACACACACACACACACATAGAGTAGATTCTTGAAACTACCTGACTTACTTTATATTTGATAAGAAAAATGGAGAACTTATAT
This sequence comes from Sigmodon hispidus, assembly GCA_004025045.1. Classification (NCBI taxonomy): domain Eukaryota; kingdom Metazoa; phylum Chordata; class Mammalia; order Rodentia; family Cricetidae; genus Sigmodon; species Sigmodon hispidus. The sequence continues at coordinate 118,614 of PVIH01002972.1, forward strand.
GAATGTTGACTTTGGAACAAGACCTACAACTGTCCAGAAAGAATAACGTGGAAAATGTTTGAGTTTTCCTTTGGAAACAAAATATTAGTCTTGGCTCAGAAAATGAGAAAATATATTCCACATGTGTAACAAAAATACATTTTTCATATCAAACATGTCACCAACTAGCTGACAGCTAATGCTTCCTGAACTGGACAAATTGATGCAAGCCAGCAGTGCCTGATGCTGACCAGGTAAAGAATACTGACTGCCACACCACTAAAACAGAGCATAGAAACAGACTATATCAGGCTTGCAAAGCTTTGATGATAGAACTCTCTTCTATCTTCTGGAGTTACAGGTCAGATTTTCATGCTGAATCTTTACCAGCATTTGAGGTGATTGTACAGTGTCCTAGTATATAATGCTAACTTACCTAATTCCCTTTCAATAGAAAGTTATTTTTAGTGCTTTCCTATTATAAAAAGCACTGTAGACTATGCATAAGCTTATAACCTTAGATTTTGGAAGGTGGAAGCAGGAGGATACAGAAATCAAGATCATCTTTAGATATGCAAAGAGTCTGAGGTCAACCAGAGCTGGGGCTACATAAGACTCTGTTTCAAAAACAAAAACAAAAACAAAATAGCAACAGAAAAACCACTGTGATAACAATTGTTCAGCCAAAATGGTAGTGAAAATTTCTTATCTAGCAATCAGGAGGCTAGGCAGGAGGATCACTATGAATTTGAGGCTATCCACAATTATATAGCAAATACCAGGTTAGGCAAGGCTACAGAGCAAGACCCTGACTTAAACAAAAAAGCAAAAATAGCTGGGAATAAAGTTCAATGGTTAAAAAGAAAAAATGTCTAGCACATAAGAGGTCTTATGCTTAGTCCTCAATAATGCAATACAAAACAACAACAAAACCACAAAACAAAAAATAATCTTTCTGCTTCTGTCTTTGTATAGCTTACCAAATATTTGTTTAAAATAGGTACAGCCTTTAAAACATTTAGATATATACCTTTAAATTCCACTTAATAAAATTATTAATTTGTATTTTGATCCAGCATAGGAAAATGACCACTTCCCCAATTTCTTACCCTTGGAGCCATGTTAAGAATATATATACAAAACTACAAAATACAAAATGTGAAACTAAAAGTGAAAAAACCAATACCTCACTTTATGGGATAGGCTGCAAACAAAACACAGGCATAATAAGAGGGGTATGGTGGCATATATCTGTAATCCTAGAATTTGGGCAGTAGAGGCAGGAACTGAAGGTCAGTGTTATCGGATACTTAAGGAGTTAACAGCTAGACTGGGCTATATAAACTATAAGCCCCTAATCAAGATTTTTTGAGTTTCTTTTTCTTTTTGGTTTTTCAAGGCAAGGTTTCTTTGTGTAGTTTTGGAGTTTGGAAGCCTCTCCTAGAACTTGCTCTGTAGACTAGGCTGGCCTGGAACTCAGAGATTCTCCTGCCTCCACCTGCCTCTGTCTCCCCCGTGCTGGGATTAAAGGCATGTGCCACCATTGCCTGGCTAAAAATCAATAACACTACAAAAGAAGTTACACTACAAAAGAAATTACTTTCCACCTATGTGTATAAGATATACATAAAACAAGAATTCTGAGTTTAGAGCTGAGTCCCATTCTCAAGATACATATTATATATCTCAAATATTAAAAAAAAATCTAATACACTCTGGTCCCTAGCATTTCAGAAAAGGGCTACTCAGTCAGTACTATCAATCTTGGTTAATTTAACACATGAAGACAATATCATTTGTAATTTTTCTTTTACTGTATTTCTGGGTTTTTTGTTTGTTTGTGTTGAGACTGGGCTTCACTGCATCTTCGGCTATCCTGGAACTCACTCTATATATCAGGCTGGCCTCCACCTCCCAAGTACTGGGACTAAAGGCATGTACCACCACCACAACTACCACTACCTGGCAATTTTTATTTCTAATAAGTGTATGTAACGCATCTTTAAGCATTTTTCCTATTCTTGTGTTTTCAAATTCTCTATCATTCCTGCCTTTCAATACTGCTCTTCACAACTGAAGTCTTCCTAAATCTAAAGTGAAAGGGGGAAATATAAGCTTAAAAAATGGATTAAAGGTGGGCTGGAGAGATGGCTCAGCGGTTAAGAGCACTGACTGTTATTCTGGAGGACCTGAGTTCAATTCCCAGCATCCACATGGCAGTTAACAACTGTCTGTAATACCAAGATCTGACACCCTTACACAGTTATACATGCAGACAAAACACCAATTCACATAAAATAAATAAATAAATATTTTTAAAAAATGGATTAAGGGCTGGGAGGTGGTGGAACAGAGGAAGGTTGATCTCTGTGAGTTTGAGGCCAGACAGATATACAAAGCTAGTTCCAGGACAGCCAGGGCTTCACAGAAAAATCTTGTCTTGAAAAAAAAAAAAGTATTAAAAAAAAAAGACCTAAAAATAACTTAAATCAAATGAAAATACTGATTTATTATTTAATACTGCTAAGAGTTTATGATATGCTTAACATAATTAAAACACACAATAAAACCAATTCACTCAGACTTGTCTATTTTTCTTTTTTTAGAAATTTATTTATTTATTATGTATATAGTATTCTGCTTGCATGTATTCCTGTATGCCAGAAGAGGACAGGAGATGTCATTAAGATGGTTGTGAGCTGCCATGTGGATGCTGGGAATTGAACTCAAGTCCTCTGGAAGAGCTGCCAGTGCTCTTAACCTCTGAGCCATTTCTCCAGCCCAACATTTTTCAATTAATTTTTCAATTGATACCTACAATAGTTTAATAAGCACAAAAGAGAACTACATTGATCGATGGGTCAAGGTCTACAGATGTAAATGTCTACAAAGTTCCAAGAGTAGAATAGCTGCTCAGCCTAGCCTAATCACAGCCAGTAGACATGTAGGTCCACTCCCATATTTTCCAGTTTCCATCAGAGTACAGAGCTGGACATTAATGAGAAGTCTCTTGATGGCTCTGGTTGCTTAGTGTTTTAGAGTGCTTAGACAGGGCCACCCAGTGTTGCCCAGGACTCTGTCTTCCTCCTACCTCAGCCTCTTTCATAGCTGGGTAACAGGTATATACAGCTCAGCTAACAAACACACTGATTTCTACATGTCCAAAGGGAAAACCTATCATTCAAAGCACACTGCAACCCAGCTCTTGAGGAAATATTTATTCTCAGAATTAAACCAATAAATCAATCAGATGAGAGCAAAATCTACTAATATAATGACACTGATGATAATAAGTCAAGGGAAATTTACATCTCACTTAGCCATGTTTGCCTTTTTTTACTATTAAAAGCTATATTGATGTAAATCATTGCCTTTATATAAATGTCTGAAAGAATAAAAATGAAGCTCATAGTTCATTCTGAATCTCACTCAACAAAATCCACCTGTGAGTTCGGTATTTAACTAGATTACACACACCTCTGGAAGTACACAAAACTGCCAAGACAAAAATGATGCATGCAGTCTTAAGAAAATCAATGTCAAAAGCCTCAGTTTATTAGAATTCACAGGACTCTTTCCTATAACTGATTTACCCAAAGAATGCTCCTCTGACTAGTCTATTCATCCTTTTCTACCTAACCATAATCCCTAACCCTCTCCTTAGAGCTGTGCTCCTTTCAGTAGAAAGGCTTGCCTCTTAGTCACTCCAGTTCTCCCAGGTTCAGTGCGTGCACTGCTCACAGCCTCTAGCTGTCCATAGTAACATGCAGTCTAGATTTGGAGCAGTTTGGGAGATGGCAAGACTTGTATTTTTGTTTTTGAGGTAAAGTTAAAATTCTCCTGCCTCAGCCTTCCAAGTATTAGGGTTACAGGTGTGAATCATCAAGCTTGGCCAAGGGCAATCACCCTAAATCAAAGCACCTAAAAATAAGGAATCCATGCCTTTTACTTCTTTCTTTGAGCAAGGGAACTTTGCAGTAAAGAACAATATTTGTCCACACTGGGGATGTAACTTTCCTGGTAGAACGCCTGCCTAGAATGCTCAAAGCCCTGGATTCAACCCCAGGACCACATGGACTGGATATAATCGTAGCACCCAGGTAAAGGCAGAAAGATTAGAAATTCAAGGACATCATCAGTATTTAGGGGATTTGAAGCCTCCTCTGAACTACATGAGAATCTTTCAAAAATGAACGCTAAATAAATACTTTAGCTCCTAGATGCTTTTAATTAAGGAATAATAACCATTTTTCTTAGTCCTATTAGTACTCCTTCCCAATTATTTTAAAAAAGTGAATTATTCCTAAGGGAAGGTCCTTACAGGAAGTCAAAGAGTACATTGACAAGGAATAATAAAAGCCATCGCGCTTCAGTCTGGCAAGTGATAAACATCAAGCAAAACTCAAAATTTCATCTTTCTTCTCAGAATCTTACGAGCTGGGTATCACAGTCCTATAGTCCCAGCTGAGGCAAAAGGACAGGCGTTCAAGGAGAACTTGGGCTATAGAGGAGACCCTACCTCACAAAACAAGCAAAAACCCGACACATAGGAGAAATGGTTATGATGGGGATGCTAACATATCTATCTGAACTGTAAACAGGAGAATGGGGCGGGTTTCTCTGTTAGTATGATTTGATTGACTGGACTGACAATGAAGACACCCAGTTAGGACTTTAAATGGTACTTTTTGAGGAGATAAAATAATAGCTAAGTATACAGCTTGTTAAAGATTTGACAAGAAGCCAGATAATAGTGGCTCAGGGTGGACCTCTGAGAGTTTGAGGCCAGTCTGGTCTACAGAGCAAGTTCCAAGACTGGCTCCAAAGCTACACAAAGAAACCTTATGAGGGTGCGGGGGGAGAGGTTAAAAGAGTATAATTAAAGTACATCATAACAATAAAGTATGTTGGTACATCCCTTTAATCCCAGTATTTGGGAGGCAGAGATAGGAGGAGCTCTCTGAATTCAAGGCCAGTCTGCTCTACATATTGAGTGTTAGGACAGCCAGAGCTAAATAAATACTGAGACCTATCTCAAAAACCCCAGATAGATAGATAGATAGATAGATAGATAGATAGATAGATAAAAGAAAAAATGTAGCATTCAAAATCTTATGGCTAAATGTAACATAATTTTATATAAAATAGCTATTGCGGAAAAGTTGCAAGAATAGTAAAGACTCTAAAGCATAACATAATTATAAAATTACATAAAGGTATAAAAGAGATAAGCACTCAAGAAGAAAGGAACTTATACTGGGCATATACAATTTCAAGCACGTGGGAGGCTAAGGCAGGAGTTTCTAAACTGTGAGCTGATCTGGAGTATGTAACAAGACCCATCCCCAAAGAGAAAAAAAAAAAGACTTTCATAAGGCTTACTATTGTTAAAGAGTGTTTGTTCCTATAGGTTTCAATGGAAAATGGCCATTATCAAATTCTTAGATGCAGCTCAGTGATGAAGCATACGTCATACTTGGTATGCAAGCATCTCTCCTGGTAGGTACACACATATAAAGTCTTCTGATTTTCATGGGATACATTCAAATAATGGGAATAATGGTTTATTTTAAAAATGTCTAATTTTCTAATATAACAAAATCATATTTTCTGCAATTATTTAATCTTATGACTTAAAGCTTAAAAAAAATGTGTGAAAAGGCACACAGATTTTCAAAAATCCTTGGGGAAGTGTTTAAACAGAATGCTCCAGAGAGCCATCAGGGCTGTCTGAGAAGCTTGGGGATGATTGTAATTCAGTCTGTGAGAGGAAGAAATAAGATGACATTTGATTTCTACACACACCTCAGCTCCTACCACAATGCTGAAGGTCTACTATAGTTCCCCTAACACACATACTTTTGTTGTGACCATAAACACTAAGCATTCACACATTAAGCAATTTTCTCCTATATCTGAAATTAGACCAACTAATAAACTTTGTCAAAGATCCTTATTTTCTTGCTGCCACCAACCCTCACCATATTTTATTCAGCAACAATGTAGCATAATAAGCTCACTTAAATGCTAAGAAATTGGCTTTTCAGACCCTCATTGCTAATTCTCTTCTCTCAATGTATCCAGTTGAAGCAGTAGCAGTGTAGTGGCCAACAACCACAACTGAATTTGAAGCCCAGCTTTATCATTTATTAGTTTTGAGTGGTATGTGACTTCACCTCCCTTTGCTTCAGTTCATATTTGTTTGTTTGGGTTTGAGAAAGTTGCACACTCTATGTAGCCCAGGCTAACCTAGCACTATATAGACCAGGTTGGTCTTGGAACTTCAGGCAGTCCTCTGGCTTCAGTCTCCAGAGTGCTAGGATTACAGACAAAAATCACCATATTCAGCTTAGTTCCTTCTTTAAAGGGGAGGGGAGGGCTGATATCTTAGAGTGATTAGGAAGATCAAATTAGTACACATGCTATCCATGTGTTAATTATTAGTAATTAAATTACTTACATTGTAATACCAATGCCATCCATGCATCCATTCATAATTGCATCAAAATATATAACGTATATAGGAGCTTTTAGAGAAGGCATTTTTTTTTTTAAATGTGACTGGTGAGTCATCACACAAATAGAGCAAAGGTATTCAAAGTAGAGAACATTGGCAAAACCAGCCCTGTCTTTAGATTATACATTCCTTCTGCCACTTCCTGGTGCTAACTCTGAGGCCCAGAGCTTCATAAATGCTAGGAAAGCTCCCCACCACTAAACTATAACGCTAGCCCTTAAAAGGTCTTGTTCTGTGGGGAACAGTTTAAAGAGACCTAAAACATGGACATTTCAATAAACTACTACTTTACATAAATTTTTTGACTAGAACAAAACATACCTTATGGTTCTTCTACATATCATTCCCCAATGTTCATGCCCTCTTTCTCTCTCCGTGTGTGTGTGTGTGTGTGTGTGTGTGTGTGTGTGTGTGTGTGTGCATGCACGCGCGCACGGTTTTCACCTTCCATGTTGTCTCTGACAGGGTCTAGCTGGCTCTTGAATGTGTGTGGACTCTCCTCCTATCTTTGTCTCTCACCTCCCCATAGGAGCACAGGGATTAGGGGCCTGGGCAGTACTGTGTCAGCTTCACACAGGTTCTAGAGATCTGAACTCCTGTTGTCAGACTTTACCCTGTGGACCATCTCCCCAGTCCCTGCTCTACTGTCAGCTAACTGCTTCCTAGACCAAAGCAATGGATACTACACTCTACTATGCTATATTTAATCTAAAATATTTTTTTGGTTTGTTTGCTTACTTATTTATTTTCTTGGTTTTTCAAGACTGGGTTTCTCTGCATGTAGCCCTTGTTGTCCTGTAACTCACTCTGTAGACCATGCTGGCCTCAAACCAGAGATCCATCCACCTGCTTCTGCCTCCCAAGTGCAAGGATTAAAGGCATGTGTCACCATTGCCTGGCTCTGAAATCATTTTAGTAATAAAAAAGCATAAAATATTTAAAATTCTTAATTTATAATCATAATTTACTATAATCTAACTTTCTTGTCTAAAATGTAAATAACTCCAAGTCAAGTGACTATATATTATAACATATAGCTATAGAAAACACATGAAATAATTTTCACAATCACTATCCATAGTATGAACAAATACAATACATACCTGTGTCTGAAGGACGTAAAAAGTCTGTTTCACAGGTGAAAAAAGTCTGGTGATCCTGGGCAGACAAGTTCATGTCATAGTAAGTAAGTGGCTCTTTCCCAGTCACCCAAGTGTATCTGTAGCAAACACAAGATGTTTCAATTGCTACAACAGACATTTAAGTTCCAAAGATAAGTGACTATAATAAGTTCTATTTCAGGGTGTTTTTAAAGCTTATTATATCAGAAAAATTTTTTAAAAAGTACTACTTTATGATTCAATAATAAAACAAAAAGAATCAATTGTTCATCCCGGTATAGTGGCTCATGCCTTTGAGTTTGAGGCTAGCTTGAACCACATAGCAAATTTCAAGATAGCCTCAGTTACAGAATGGAACCTGTCTCAAAGACAAAATAAACCAATAAATTATTCAATAAGATGTTCTAAAAACTTAGATACTAAGTAAAAACGCTTCTAATAGTGAGAAATTTCTCATAAAGATTTACATGAAATGGATACTATATAACAAAACTACAAAAAAAGTTTTAAAAAAACCAACGAAAGCTGGGCATGGTGGTGTACAACTTTAATACCAACACTAGGGAGGCAGAAACAGGCATATTTCTGTAAGTTTGAGGCCAGCCTGGTCTAGACAGTCAGGGGTATGTATTAAAAAAAAAAAAAAAAAAAAAAAAGACAAAAATGGTAAGCATATGCCTTTAGTCCTAGTACTCAGCAATCTGACATGGCAGAGACAGATGGATCTCTGTGAATTCAAGGCCAACCTGGTCTACATAAGAGTTCCCAGACAGCCACAGCTGCATAGTGAGCCCCTGTCTCAAAACAACAACAAAAACAGAAGAAAAAGGGGAGGGGGAGTCCAAACAGCTCTATCACAGAAGAGGGCAGAAAAACTCATGGGGAGGAGGACAATGATATGCTGTCTTAAGGTATGAAGAGGCCATGCATGACACTTATGAATCATAGCTACAGTTGCCTACATCAGACAGAAGCAATAAATATTCAGCCATAGCCGGGAGAAGGGCTCAAGGGCCTTTCCTGTCTTGGGAAACTAATGGTAGTCAAAAGCTGTCTGAGGAGCAGATGCCATTGTCTTTAGTGATAGCCACTGGTAACTCTAGTGGTTAAATCCAGTGATCATAGAAGAAAAACACATGGAAGTAGAACTGAGACTTGGTGGGAGTGGGGAAGAGGGCAAGAGAAGACAGAGGGATGAAAGTGGCTGGAATATGTCATATACACATATGAAAATGCCAAAGATTAAATTTTAAAGAGCTGTTACTTTTTTTATATTCAAAAAAGCAAACAGTTGAGATAATATCTACTCTTGAGCCAATCATTCACTTTAATATTGCCAGTATTTCCAGTTAGAGAGGCTGTAATATATTTATAAAGATAAGTATCCCATAGTACTTTTACTCTAAGACCTTGCACTGAAAAGAAAAATATCTTACCTTCTATATTCTGCTCCTCTAAATAGATTTAAAGGATTTCTCCAGACCTTGCATTCTGAAAAACAAGAGCAAAGTTAGTTTAATCAAATGCAGGTATATCTTCACTAACCAACCTTTACTGTTGATCCTATGCTCTAAATACAGTACTAGCCACAGACAGCACAGATATGAAAGAGGTACAAGTCACTCTTGTTTTTGGAAAGCATAGAATCAAATCTACTTATTGCTATATTTCTGTCTCAATGGCATTTTGTTCATAATTCAGCTACAACTCTTACTGTAAACCATGTGATTACCAGTTGCTTTTCAGTTTCCTCTCTAAAAGAGGATGTGCTAAAAAACTTCATCCACTATTATTTTCCTAGATATATCACAGCTTCTGGAACTGACTTGCATAGCATGAGAATTAGTCATATAAATAACCATCTGAACTATGTGACATGTACTATAGCAGAGATGTTTTATCCCTAGGGAAAAAAAAAGTGGTCAATCACAGAAGACATTACAGAGGAGGTGACATTTGAACTAACATTAAAAACTTCAAAGAGTAGGTTTCTAGACACAGAAAATCCAAGCTGAGGATATTTGAGTGATAGTAAGAGAGAACAATCTCCCCTCTCTCTTCTTATAACAATTGTATTAGATTAAGAGTTTACCTTCATGATGTCATTTCACCTTTACTCTCTTGTACATAACACAGAATTCCTTCAAACTTAGGTAAGAATGACTTTCAACTCCTGATCCTTCTGCCTCAATTTTTCACATTCTAGAATTACAAGTGTTTGACACTTTCTGTTTGGTGGTGCTGGAAACTGAACCAGGGCTTTGTACATGCGAGGCACTTCTGAATAGTGTAGGATGAGTTAGGAGAAGTGAGGGCTTTTCTTTTCCCTGCTGAATGGAAGGTAGACATGATGGCTAAAACCAGAACATATACCTTGGACCACAAGTTTAAAACTACATCTGCTGGGCATTGTGATGCATCTCTTTAATCTCAGTACCTCCGAGACAGAGGCAGAAGGATCTCTGTAAATTTGAGATCAGCACAGATTACAGGGAGAGAACCAGGACAGGGCTACATAGTCTGTATACTCTGTCTCAATAAATAAATGAACACACAAACTGTGTCTGGAGATGACAGGCTACAAAATACAAGGGGTCTGAAACTGATGATAACTGCTCTATATACCAGTCATGGGTTACCTACATTTATAGAAAAGACAAGGTAGTCTTTGTGTTTTATTCTAGTTGGGCTACTATGACAAAATATCACAAATTGAGTATCATAAGAACAACAGTGTTAGTACTGCGCGTGAGAGCAAGTACACACTAACAAGGCCACACACTAGAGTTTAAGAGAGGAGTCCCAGGCGGGTGAAGAGGCAGAGGAACAAGACAGAAGTCAGGGGACAGAGAAGAAAAAGGACCAGAGCATGCGCTAGCAATCTCTTTTAAGGGAAGGGGCGTGCACGGGTATCCGTCATAGGTGTCATAGGTCCGCTGCTTCCAAAAAGCAGTGCTGCAGGGTTTACGTAGTCACGCCCAGGGGCGTGCCTCCATGCAAGGTGCATCCCATCTGAGCCAGGTAGGCTCAGCTACGTGGAATGCCAGGAATCCTTACAAACAGAAATTTATTCCTTATAGTTTTGGATGCTGGGAAATTCATGTTCAAGGCGCTAGAAGATTTAGTGCCTGGGTAAAGTCTCATTTTCTGGCTTCTAAATGGCACTCTTTTGTTATTTCTTCATAGAACGACAGGAATGACAGCTCTCCCAGGTCTCTTTCCTTAGGACACTAACTCTACCCATGGGAGTGATCACCCATCTCCTAACATTACATGTGAAAGGGACATAACAACACAAACTACTGTCTTTTGATGTTTTGAGACTGATCCCCTGTAAGTGAAATCAATCTTAATTACACAGATCTGAAAACACCAAAAAAGAAATCACCTGATAGATGGTGGTGTCTCAAGGTTTCACTTTCTCTGCTGCTGGCAGGAGAACCTGGCTCTGAAATGGTACTCTCTGTTCCTCCCATCAGTGGTCGCAAATGGCTTATAGACACTTGCTCAATAAAAGATGTGCCATGCTTATGGAAGTACCACCATTCAAATATCTATAACAAAGAGAAACATCTTTCATTTAAAATGCAATTCATGTATAGACATTAAAGAAATGTTCCTGTTCAATTTAGCACTTTAAATGCATAATCTCTTCTTGGGTGGGTGACAGAGCAAGCAGAAGAAAAAAAAACAAAAACCCAAGATTCTCTAAACACATATGCCACATAAAAGTAAAATACCTTTCTTTTGGGTTTATTATGATGCTCACACAAGCTTAGGCAGCACCATACACTTGTTTAAAGACACTAAAGAATAATAAGAGTGAATCAGGTGTGATAGCACATGCCTTTAATCCTAACTCTTAGAAGACTGAGGCAGAAGTACCATGAAATCCAGATCTCATGTACAGGCTACATAGTGGGAAGTTTCAATAAAGAAGAGTATCCAGAGCTGGAGAGATGGCTCAGTGGTTAAGAGCACTGGTTGTTCTTCTGGAGGACCTGAGTTCAACTCCCAGCATCCATATGGCATCTAATGACTGCCTGTAATTCCAAGATCTGACACCCTTACACAGTTATACATACAGGCAAAACACCAATTCACATAAGATTAAAAAAAAATTTTAAAAAAAGAGTATCCAATCTACAATGTCTCTCCAAGTGTTTCTGTTGTCTGATTTTATCTGTAGCATAATTAAAAACCACTTTAAAGCAACTAGCACTAAACGAGGATCAAACTTCCAAGGTGCACACTAAATCCACTGTTCACTAACTGTGGACACTGGGCAGGTCAATTAGTCTCCAACATCCCAGAGCCTACGTTTCCTCACCCAGAAAATTTAACTAACAAGAATCCTAACAAAGTGCTTTCTGAACCAAAAAGTACTGGTCTAATATTTAGCAATGTTATTTTTATGGGTTGAGATAAGCTCTTCGCTAGGTTGAACTATTTAAAAACCAGGATATTTACTTTATGGTATTTCTGTGGCTTATCATTAATAAATACAAACTCTGTGTTTTGAGACCTTATTTCAAAGATTTAAAAAGGTCAAAGAAATACTATGATTTCTACTAAAGCTGTAGAGCACCACCTACAGATGAGAACAAAGAACAGAAAAAATGGCGCAATAAATATTTAATACTTTATCTGTAGCAGAATGTTCCTAAAGCACACAATAAGAAACATAAACCTTGGAGATGTTAATGAACAACATATTTTAGAATATTTTTAAGATTAAAAGTAATATCTTAATGAAGCAAATACTGAGTTAAAGTCAAATGGTGTCCCTTATTCTGTAGTTTCTCAGAAAACTAGCCAAACTCACTGTTCCCAGAGTCAAATTCTACATTACAGACTTTTACATGTATTATCTCATTTAGTTCCTATGATTCTATGAAATGAGTACTGTGATTTTTCCATCTACAGAGAAGAAGCTGGGGCTTAGAAAAAGTGAAGGTTAGATCCCAGATATGTCATAGTCTGCTCAGGGACTGAAGAGATGCCTCAGCTGTTAAGAGCACCACCTGCCCTTCCAGAGGACCAGGGTTCAATTCTCAGCACCCACATGGGGGCTCACAACTATCTGTGGTTCTGGTTTTAGAGAATCTGACACTCTCCTTTGTAGGCACTCACTGCACATACATGGTGCACAATCATAAAGGGAGGCAAAACATCCATACACATATAAATAAACATTTTAAAGTTATACTCTGCCCAATGCTGTCAAAATTAAAATGTTGCAATATTCAGGGACTGGAGGCACAGTTCAGTTAAAGTGCTTGCCCAGTACACATAGGCCCTAAATTCCAGCCCCACCATTGCATAAACTGGACACAATGGCATATACTTGTACAGTAAAATGCAAAGGACCAGGAGGTCAAGGCCACCCTGGACTCCAGAATGAGCTCAAGTTAACTAGGTTATAAGAGATCTGTTTCTAAAGTAAATAAATTCTGACACTCAGATTCTCTTGAAACCATTTGAAAAATTTGATAACAGTAGTTGTAGAATAACCCATTTCCTTAGTTCTGGTATAAAAGATGGATATTTACATATTTATGAATTAGTATGCACGTATGTGTGGAGGTCAGGGGGCTCTCAAGTGCTCTCTATCTTACTTTCTGAGATAAGGTCTTTCACTAAGTCTGAAGTTTAATCATTTGGCTAGTTTAGCTGGCCAGCAAGCCCCAGAGACTCTCTTGTGTCTCTACCTCCCAGAGCCAGGATAACAAGAATGCAAGCATTCCCAACTTTTTATGTGAGTGCTGGGGATCTGTACCAAGATCTTTATGTTTACATAGCAATCATTACACTAACTAAGACATCTCTCCAGTCCCTCATTTTGAAATAATAATATAGACCGTTTGATCATTAAACTTTGGATCTACCTCAACCAACCCTCCCATGATTATAGTATATAGTTGTGTGTGTGTGTGTGTGTGTGTGTGTGTGTGTGTAAGAGTACAAGCACACATGATTGGAGATCAGAAGACAACTTGGGCCATCAGTCAGCACCTAAACCTCTGAGCCATCTGCCATCCCTGTATGCAAATCTTTAATGCATAATGAATGAAGCTGGCCAGGTAACTCATCCCTGTAATCTCAGCACTCAGGAGGTATCAGCAGAAGAACCACTTTGGGTTCAAGGCCAGTTTAAGCTTATAATGAGATTCTGTCTCAAAAAGAAACTTAGAATATAATCAATACTATCACATTCATAAAAGAAGAGAAGGAAATGTGGTATTTCTCAAACTTGTCTCTCTAGGTAACTTTTTCTAAATATCAAACACATTTTGAAAATCCCGACACTTATAAATTTGTAAAAACATAAACAGCCTTTAGATAAGTATCAGAATAGAAATGAAGAAAATAGAGACTACTTACAAATATTAGTCCAGATATCAAAGAAGATGTCCCTGTAAGTGCCACATAGAACTTGGGTGTCAACGAACTTAAAAACCCTGTCACTGTTAAAAGAGAAAGTGGCACAGTTTTTTTACAAAGTACAACTTAAAGTACATTACAGTTATGCAAGTATCTCTAGATAAAGGGAGGTGAGCAGCACAGTGCCTGACTTTGGTGGTGCTATGTCCAAACAAACCTATAAATTGAATATACTGCAAGTAAAAAATGTAGGTTATATCTCTCTAATTTTCCAAACACCATAGCTTAGCAACAATGCCTTGGATGGCATTGGTTGTTTACTCTCCACATTGTGTGAACCAGTGGCTTACTGCTGTACCCAGCATCAAAGAGATGTTGTGGGATGGTCTTTCTATACACTGTGAATATGTGTTGCTACCATTGGTTAATAGATCTGTTTTGGCCTTATGGCAAGACAGGAAATAGCCAGGTGGAAAATCCAAGAGAGTTACAAAGAGAAAAAAGAGCAGAGTTGGAGCAGATGTTGCAAGCTGCCAGAATAAGGTGTAATGGAATAAAACACAGGTAAAGCCACAAGATGCGTGGTGATACAGAGATTAATAAAAATGAATTAGTTTAAGATAAAAGAGCTAGTTAGGAATAGCATGAGCCATAAACTAAATAGTTTATAATTAATATAAGACTCTGTATGTTTCCTTGGGTACCAGCAGACCAAAGAGATTCATTCGGCTACACAGAGATCATATTGCTAGTTCAGAAAAAGATCAAAATTTAAAATTTCTAAATGCAAACAGCTTTTCCACTATTACAAAGCTCAAGATTTCTAAGCTGACCACCCTGTCAATAACTGTCTATATTAATATCGTGAAATCCATTTGAAAAAGTTGTAAAAACAGATGGTATACAATCCTTAAAGTGGCTTTAAATCCCCATTGTTTCATATCTTAAGAATCTTCTCATGTACCTAAAAGTGGGATTTCACACTGCTGTTTAGTTA
>PVIH01002972.1:133711-172817 GCA_004025045.1 Sigmodon hispidus
TAAAAAAAAAAAAAAAAAAAGAAAACGAAAAAGAAAAAGCAACAAGAAAGAAAATCAAAAGTCAAAATAATTTAGCCTGCTACAGCATGCTTTTCTAAAAATCTAAAATGCAAGCCATAATTCACACTAGAACTTTGATAAGTCTATAAGGATAAAAGGCAAACATAGTTTTAAAAAGTGGTTTAATATAGTCCAGGCTAGTCTTAGTCTCACTATGTAGCTGAGGATGACCTTGAAAGACTGATACAATCCTATATCTACCTCCCAAATGCTGGGATCACGATCACAGGCTTGCATCAGCTTCTGAGTTTATGGGTGCTAAGGACTGAACCCAGGGCTTCCTGCAAACTAGAGATGCACTCTACCAAGTAAGCTACATCTCTAGCCCCAATTTTGAGTTTTAAAAGAATCAGAAAATCTGTAATAATCAACTCTCATCTAAATGGGATATATAGTTAAAATGCGGACAACGAAAGCAATGCAGGTTTGGGAGTTCAAGCCTACATACAATTCTAGCATTCTGGAGACTGAAGCAAGAAGGACTCCAGCCTGAGCATATCCTGGACTATACAGAGATACAATGTATAAAGTAAAAAAATTAAAACCAGGATAGATCATCTTTGTCTCTAATTCCACCAATTAAAAAGTGGTGCTCAAGAGAGTAGGAGTTCAAAGCCAGTCTTGGATACATCCTGAGCTCAAAGCAAAAATAGGTTAAAAAAATAAAATAAACAACAAACTCAATGGATAGCATTTTAATGAGCATACAAACTATCAGTAAGCACTTCATCCACTTGTTCAAATGAGATAGATACAAGGTACCTATCCTCTAAAATATTCAAAGCATTTCCGAACATTATCCCACAGTCTTTCACGTAATCTCATGGGACAGAAAAGGGAGACTACTGCCTTCTCACAGGACAGAAAAATGAATAGAATCACCATCTAACGGAAATACTTCCATCTTCTTCTGAGGCTGCAGAAAGAAATACTGCAATAACACCATAAAAGACCCAGGACTCCATTCTTTCATCCTACTTATGGCTAAGGAAATGCATTTGCAGAATCTACATGGATCAACATTGCTTACAACGTTCTATCTTTAGCCAAGGCTACATAACAAACATTGTACAAAAGCTGAAAGAACATAGTAAACAAACCCATTGTTGCTTGTGCTTCTCTTCCCTCTCTCTTTCCTGTACTATTTTATTACTCATGATAAACTCTGAAGAATAAAAATATCACGACAAACGCTTCTTAACACAACTATCTTAAAAACAAAAGTATGGTCCACTAAAAATCACGATACTTTCTATTTTGTATTACAAATGTGTTGATTTTCTGGGTGTGGGCTCTTTCTCCAAGTTAAGCAGCTGGAGACTCGACAGTACGATTTTAAAGGGGCCCTACAAATACTAAACATGCATATAAATTGTGTGTCCGTATCTGGAAATGTTCTCTTCTGTCTTACAACCTGAAGCTTGCAGCTTGTCAGGTAGCTTTTCCTGCGGTAACACAGACAGAACCCAGAAGGCGAACCTTCAGAGCTCTAGGGAGGGGCCGCTAAACTGCAGTACAGGTTTGACAATCAGCTGCCCGTTTGTTGTGGCCCAAGAGAAAAAAAAAATAACCCACTGGCGCATGCAACACCGGTTCCTTCTCCAAAGCCCTCCATGATTCCCCTGATCTTTGGTGCTTGCTCCCGACCGTCCAGGAGGTCTGGGCCTCTCACCCGCTGTCACGTTGTCACACAGCCTCAGCGGGACCCTCAGAGCATAAAGCAGCCCCAGCCCCGCCAGGAACCACAGCGTGGACCCCGAGTTCGCCAGCCCGGCCTTCAGCCGCTCTCTCCAGCCCAGCGGCGGGCTCAGACCCAAGCCGGGAACAGGTGCATGGGAACACCCCACAGCCCGCGAGGCTTCGGCGAAGTACTCCCCGTCCGCCATCTTGCGGCTCCGGCAGGCGCGGGGACCTGGGAGGGGAGAAGGGCAGGAAACCCGGAGTTGGGAATCCTGGGATAGTGGCGGACTTGAAGCTGGGCTCGGGCAAGGCTGAGTCCTGGGGAAGTGGAGCGAGATGTGGAAGGCGACGGAGCGCGTTCGTTCTCAGACTGATGGGCTACTTAGTCCTCTAGCGGGGCGGGGAAGGATCCGATGGTGGCACTTATTCTGCAGGACTCAAACTGGCAATGGAGGGAAGTGGTTTTGGCTCCCTACGAGGTTCAGGGTCACCTTTCGGGAGCTGGAAAAGTTTTGGTGTTTCCTGCAGCCGAGCAGCTCTTAGCGCACTGGACTTAGCTGCCTCGGAGACCAAGACCAGGAAAACTCATAGGTACAGTGACTGCTACTTGGCCACAGGAAGCCCAGGCGACACGGACAGTCGAGGCTCGACACCGAGCTTCCAGAAAGAATGGGGGAAAATGACCGAAAGTCAGTGAGAAAGATACTGCGACTCCAAAGCCTGGAGGGCAAAGCCGACTTCCGACAGTCTTCCCACTCCGGGCCGGCACGCCCGCGCGGAACTGACATGGCGCCCCCTTGGCCGGAGCTTCCGGGCGGGTTCTTCCGACGGCCCCCTTGGTGATTCCACCACTCAGCTTCCTTCCCGACCTGCCTCGCGCCGGGCGCCGGGCTGGGCCAGAGCAGCCAAGATGGCCGACTTCGAGGATCGGGTGTCGGATGAGGAGAAGGTAAGGGGTCCGCCTCTCTCTTTCACCTCCTCCCCCGACGGGGCTGAGGGGTCCGAGCCAGCGGCAGTGGGAAGCCTGGCGGTGGCCCCAGGAAAAAGAAGGTCGTTTCCCGGTGCAGGCGTACTCCCTCTGCAGCCGGGACGCTTCCTTCGTTAACGGGGCTTTCCTTTGCCTCACGGTGGCTCCAGTTCCCCATTGCTCAACTCTTCATCTCGGACTCGGCACAGCCTTCCTTTAAAAGAGGAGACACTTTCCCTGATTGGCTTGGAACTGTAGACTCTCTCCGTAATTGTAAGAGAGGAGGTGAAAGTGGTGTTGGGACATGTCATGCAGCAGTTATTTTACCGCCTTTGGCTGTTGGGACTCACCCCATCCCCCCGTTTGTAGGTATGATTGGGGTTAGTTTGGGGCGAGTCACTTCCTGATCAGAGTAGCCTCCCTAGCTTCCCGTTTGCTCCTCCTTCCTCAGGAAGTGATTTTTGCTGTCACGACTTCTTGACAGGGAGAGGTCCTCTGGTGTTATCTCTCCACCTAACTACACGCCCTGGTCTTTTCTCACCTAGTGACAATTGAACTAATTCGATAAAAAAACAAATCTGTAAACCTCGGGGTATTACTTAAGAGTTTCACCATTTGTCTGTGTGCACGTATGGCCCCAAGGTGACTCCACCCCTCTATCTTAATCTTCTTAACTATAAGTTTTCGAAGTAGTTTTTTTTTCTTTTTCTTTTTTTCTTTTCTTTTTTTTTTTTTACTTCCTGCTAAGCAGCTAGGAATAGCTAGTGACTTTTTTTTCCAACTCCAGAAAAGTTTGGTAGTAAATAAACCTCATGTTAACTCCTTCAGTTTAAATGAAACGCTTTTTGATGACCTACTGTGGTGTTTCATAGCTGGGTTTGTCAAAATGCAGTTTGTGTACGTGGATTTATTTTATGTACACCTTTATGTGTAAAAGTCCAGAAGAAGGCATCAAATCCCACTGTAGATGGTTGTGAGCCATCAATGTGGGTGCTGGAAATTGAACTCAGGATTTCTCGAAGAGGTGCCAGTGTTCTTAACCACTGAAGCCATCTCCAGCTCCGTGTACTTAGGTCTTTAATTAAGGTGCCTTAAATACAAGGATGCATTAAATGGGATAACTTTTTCTGACAACAGCATACATTTCCTGAACAGTTTGTCCAAAAAAGAAAAAAGTGTCCGGCTCTTGAGAAAACACCTCATTTTAGAGTTGATAGAAGTTAGAATGGTCTCACTAGAGAATTCTTGATGGGACAAGAATATGTCTTTGTTTCCTGCAGTGACTTAGAAAGTTTGTACCCTTCAGTGTTCTATAAAATCTGCTGGGTTCTTACAGTAGTGAAAATAGTGGAGATTGTTGGGAAAACAGACTATTTTTAGACACTTCTTCATAAAGAATAATTTAACATTTACCTGTGTATGTATAAACCACCATTTTTAAATGTTGAAAAAGATGCTTAACACTTTTACAAACTACTTAACAGGGTCCAGCATGGCAGTTTGTTGATAGAGCACTTAACACATTCAATGTCCAGTGTTTCAACTTCAGCATCGCAAAAAATAAAAGCCAACAAATAACACGTGAGCATTGTTTTCTCTAGTTTGGAGGTTGAGCATCATAAATGTTAAAGTCCTAAAAAACAAAAAGACATATCTCAACTAACATTGGAAAGAAAACTGTAACAAAATGTTTATTCTAAGGCAAGCACTTTTTGCTCACATCAAGTTAGAGTGAAATTTCATTCTTTTTCTTGAGACTGAGTCTTGTGTGATTCATGTAAACCTCCAACTCACTATATAGCCAAGGATGACCCCCACCCGTAATTCATTTCTCTCCACCTCTTAAGTACTGCTGTTATAGGCATATGCTGTCACACTACTTAGATTTGTTACTTTTAATAATGATAGAACAAGAAAATCATAATTAGTAAATCTGCCCCAGAAATAGCCATGAATTTTATTCCTCTTTTAGTAATGATCTTTTTGTTTTGTTTTGTATTTTTGGGAGGGAGCCTTGCTATGTAGTCCTAGCTGTTCTGAAACTTGCTGTGAGGCTGGACTAGGCTCCAGTTTGTCCTCTGGCTTCTTCCTTCCATGTGGTGGGATTATAGCCAAACCTCTCAATCTTGGGTTTAATAGAATTTTTTTTTTAATTGACATTGTCTTTATTGATGTAGATAATGAAGTGTAATGATACATTAAAACTCCCCCCCCAAAAAAAAATAGTTGGAGATTTTGCTCAGTGGAAGAGTGTTTGCCTAGCAAGCGGTCCTCAGCTCCAGGGGGAAAAAAATCCCTAAGATTTGAGCCAGGCAGGGTGCATGCCTTTAAAGGTTTGGGAAGCAGAGACTGCTGGATCTCTGTGAATTCAAGGCCAGCTTCGATTCCCTGTGAGTTCTAGGACTACATAGAGAGACCTTTATCATTTGAGATTCTGTAGTTTTCTTAGCTTTCTTTCCCCAGAGTTGACAGACACATTAATTTATACCTCTCTAAATCTATGAATTTAAAAAAGGGGGGCCTTTGTAAGACTTCCTGATTTTGGTGGCTTCTTTTTTGGCTGTTTTTCCTTATAACCTTCAGATTTATTTTATCTGAATTCAAAAATTGAGAAAAGGTAGGAAGAAAGACTGCCCTTGATGGTGCCTGTCTATAATAATCCCACCTCTTGGAAGGTAAGAACAAAGAGGATTATCAATTCAAGTTTATACTTGGTAACAGGGAGTTTAAGACCAGACTCAGCTACATGAATGAGTCCCTTTGCCCCCTATCCTCCACCTATTAAAAAAAAAAAAAAAAAAAAAAAAGATTTGTAGCCCAAGCTAATCTGGAACTCACTCATAGCCCAGACTTTAAACTGGTGATCCTCTGTCTTGAGATTCTTGGTGTTAGGCTTAGAGTTGTAAACTGCCATGCCCAGCAGTTTATCTTCCCATTATTAATCTTTCCTGGCCTGGTGACCCACCCCAACTCCCTTAGAAGCTGAGGCAAGAGGTTAAAAAATTTAAGGTCTCTTCAGGCTACAAAGCAAGTTGAAATAGAGCTTTGAAAACTTGATCAGACTGTCTCAAAAATGAAGTGAAAAAAGAAGAGAGGAGGGGCTGGAGAGATGGCTGAGAGGTTAAGAGCACTGACTGTTCTTCCAGAGGTCCTGAGTTCAATTCCCAGCAACCACATGGTGGCTCACAACCATCTATAATAAGATCTGGTACCCTCTTCTGTATACTGTATACATAATAAGTAAATAAATATTTAAAAAAAAAAGAAAAGGGGATAAGAGATAGGCTGGATATATATATAGGTCAGTGGTAGAGCACTTGCCCAGTATCTGCAAGCCCCTAGGACCAATCCCTTCGTTAAGGAAATCGAGAATTTCCATTTTATTCTTTCTTGTTGAAGACTTAAAGTGCTTTTTATTTGGGATGGGAATGTTCTGTTTTTGTTGTTCTCTTTTGTTTTAAGTATGACTGTTATGGTGCCAAAAGGGATAATATTGCTTATCTTCATTATGCTTTCTGAAAGCAGTAACCCTTCCATAAGTTTGGGGCTTGGGGGGTCTCTGATTTTTCTTTCAAGCATTTCTTTAAAAGCAAGTAAAATCATTTTTATAGCCAGCTGCCAAAGCTTTTTATCCCTTTTAAAGAGGAAGTTGTAGGGGCTGGAGAGATGGCTCAGAGGTTAAGAGCACTGACTGTTCTTCCGGAGGACCTGAGTTCAATTCCCAGCATCCACATGGCAGCTAACAACTTTTTGTAATTCCAAGATCTGATGCCCTTACACAGTTATACATGCAGGCAAAATACCAATTCACATAAATAAATAAATAAATATTTTAAAAAAGTAAAGAGGAAATTGTTTTTTTTTTTTTTTTTCCTCTCTCTTTCTCACTTCTGCGCTGTTACCCGAAATGGTCAGAATGAGCTGTCTAAAGAAAGCAGGAAGTGAGAAGTGTAGTAACAGGCAGCTAAATGCTTTAAATGCTTTTAGTCGTACCCTGGAGTTGAATTAGTTTCTGGCGACTATTCTAGGTACTTATGCTCTTCGGTTAACTTACTTTTGAAAGATTACCAAGACCAGAAACCCTATAATTAGGGTTAGGGTTAGGAACTTTGAGGTGTGCCATGAATTACTTTTTTGAGTTCTCTGGCTTACCTGTTTTCTTAATTCATGATTCAGCACTGGTTTGTTGTTGTTGTTTTTAATGTTCTTCTCCCCCTCCCCAACAATGAAGAGAATTCTAGGACTGAAAAAGAGATTAGTATGGTTTTTTTAAATCTAATGAGGAAAAGATGTACATCCACCTTAAAATACTGAGAAATGGATCTATATGCATTTAATTTAGACAGTGGGTGTCCTTTGTAAGGGTTTATTTGGTTTTGATTTATTTGTTTGTTCCATTGAATGTTTGGGTTTTGAAATAGTCTCATTCTGTAGCTCAGATTGTCCTCACGTTATCTGGGTACTTCTCTTTCAGCTTCCTGGGTGCTGGGATTACAAGCAGGAAGGAAGCTATCACATCACAGCTAGTTTAAGACATTTGTTTTTTAAAGCTTTTTTTTTTTTTTTTTTTTTTTTTTTTTTTTTTTTTTTTTTTTTTTTTTTTTTTTTTTTTTTTTTTTTTTTTTTTTTTTTTTTTTTTTTTTTACTTTGTTATGCTTTTAAAGCAAGATATTAGTATGTATGTCAGGCTAGCCTGGAATTGGATGTAACCAAAGGTTGCCTTGAACTGTCTCAGCTTTCAGAATGCTGGATTACAAGCATAAATTGTTGTGCCCAACTATAAAACTGCTGCTTCTCATTCTTCTTTCTAATAGAAAACAGGTTTATCAAACTGTTCAGTAGAAATGTAAAAAATATTCATAGGGCCAGTGAGATGGCTCATTGCATAAAGATGCTTGGGCAAACTTGATAACCTGGGTTCAGTATTTGGAACACATGTAAAGGTGAAGGGAAAGAATTGACCTCACAGAGTTGTCCCCTGACATCCACACATAGGCTTTGCCAAATGCACACCCCCTCCCTACTTTAATAATAGCAATGGTTTTTAGACCTTGTCAATAAAAGCTAGGATTTAAGAGCTTTGTTAGAGCTCATGAAAAATCTACTTTTAGGCTGGATATCCTCAATTATACTTTATTGTATTTCATTGGATGAGTTAAATCTTTGTAGTATGAAGTAAGTCTTACTTGCTGAGACGATCTAAGATGTCATCAGTTAACATTCATTTTATCATTTTCACCCTCCTTCCGCTTAGTTGGCTCTGCTATTAGTCTTATAATCCTGAACCAGAACACAAAAACTAAACCTAATAATTCATGTGATTATAGGTGTATTATGATTTCTTCTAGAACAGTGAACTGTTTTATTGGAACCAGACTTGATGCTAAATGCAATAGTATATTAGTCATAAGATGCAGACCCCAGGTTTGTCTGTTTCTCTTCCATTACTTTTGTACTAAACTGTTCTCCATGAACTGTGAGTGAAAAACCAGGTAGAGGTGACCACTTAAGGAATTACAAATGAAGTATTGTGATGTAGTGGAATAGAATGATTCTGAGTGTTAGGAGTCTGTTGGTGGGCCTCTGTTTCCTTCTCAACTAGGGAAAATTAGGTCAGGGTACTCCAACAAGGTTTACTGAGCTTTCTCAGTCCAATAAAGAAATTTGTCTTTAAAAATTGAAACATTAAAATGTTCCAGAGGTTCTTAGATTGTCTGCATTTCTTTGTTTGCTTTGATAATAAGCAGAGTTAGATCCTTGGTAACTGGAATCATGCCTTTTTATCTAGTGTTTCACATAACACCAACACAGTGTAGTTAATAGACTTAACTATATGAAAAAGAATCTAGCTTTGTTAATTTCTTCCCTGGCTCTTATGAAGTACACTTTCTCCTAAGTGTTTCTGATAGTCTCTAGGTGTCACCTCCAAAAATGTTTCTGTGATTTGAGTGCCTTTCTGTGTATCATTGTTTGAGCACTTGCTGCCATTACTGGTGCTCTGCCATGCCACTGCTGGAAACATAAAGCTGGGACACCTTGTAGATGCCACTGTGACTACGTATGTACACCTGCAAGAAGCCTTGTGAAGACCCTGGGGGCAGTATTTTCTTTGTTTTATATGAGTCCTCTCCTTTAGAACTTTAAGAAAAAGAAAAGAACATATAACTAGGCATTATTTGTGCTTTTTTTGTCCCGTGTACAAATTTCTTACATCTCTTAGCCAAAAATAAATAAACTTTTTATGTGAATCATGGAAAGGAAATTAGTCATAATAGCAAAAACAAAAGACTAGTTGGGTATTTTTAAACTAGGTTTCGATATCTGTGTACTTACACCTTTTCTTCTTACATTACCACATGTAGTCAGTGTCTGCACCTCTTGTTTCCAGGTTCTTGGCATCTTCCAGGAATTGAAATAAGCACATGAAGATTTGCAATGTAAAAAATTAAAAATGGGGCTGGAGAGATGGCTCAGCAGTTAAGAGCACCGTCTGCTCTTCCAGAGGACCCGGGTTCGATTCCCAGCACCCACATGGCAGCTAACAGCTGTCTGTAGTTCCAGTTCCAGGCAAACACCAAGGCAAATAAATAAATGTTAAAAAAATTAAAAACAAAATCATCATTACAAATCAAAAAGAAATATAGTCACTCTTTACAGCTGGCCACATGAATGAGAATACTCAAGAGCCCCAGGTTACTACCTGGGGAAAGAGTCTGGTACTAAGAGGTGGATCTAATTGGCTTCCTTTTTGATTGACAGTCTTGGGTTATATAAGTTTTTACACACCAGTATGTCCCATCCTATGATACCTTTGATTTTATTCACATTTATCCCAAATTATTCATAGCCATAAGGTGGTAAATAGATTTTCCCCAAAAGTTCACTTAGAGATCACAGACTACCTTAGTAGAAACATGCCAAAACTAGTTAGGTCAGATACCAAGCAGCTTCCTGTCTTTTCTTCCTGAGATGTTCTGAAAGGGAAGTTTTTGATAATTTGTCTAGGGGAGAAGAAATTTGGAATGAGTGGAAGTCCTAGTTGGCCAACAGGTTGCTAGGTGGGCTGTTAGATGAGAGAGAGAGGGTGTGTGTGTGTGTTACTTTCAGGTTAAGGAAGGGCCTTAGGTTGCCAAATGTGCATTAATACAAAAGGAGAGAGAGAGAGAGAGAGAGAGAGAGAGAGTGTGTGTGTGTGTGTGTGTGTGTGTGTGTGTGTGTAGCCCAGGCATGACTTTAATCCCAGCTCTCTGTCTTTAATTCCAGAAATCTTTGAAAGTTCAAGGCCTGACCAGTTTACATACCAAGTTCCAGGCCTGCAATGGTTACATAAAGAGACCCCTTTTCAAATAAAACAATACACACTTGTATAGTCCAAGTCAGACAGAGTTCCAGGTTACAAAGCTATTTCTTTTTTTTTTTTTTTTTACTTTATTTATTTATTTATTTATTTGCCTTGGTGTTTGCCTGGAACTGGAACTACAGACAGTTGTTAGCTGCCATGTGGGTGCTGGGAATCGAACCCAGGTCCTCTGGAAGAGCAGACGGTGCTCTTAACTGCTGAGCCATCTCTCCAGCCCCCACAAAGCTATTTCTTATGTTTGTCTGCCTCATCTTCATCAAAGCTCTGCAACTTTGCCTTTCTACTCATCTTTCCATTTTTCTACTTTGTGGTACTGACAATTGAACACAGTGCCCTGTGAATGCTAAGGAAGCATCCTTCTACAGAACTGTATCTCCAACCCAAGAGACCCTTTTTCTTTTGTTATTTTGTTTTTGTTTGCTTGCTTGTTTTGGTTTTTTTTTTTTTTTTTTTTTTTTTGCATTGGTATTTTTCTGTATATATGTCTGTTGGATCCCATGGGACTGGAGTTACAGGCAGTTGTGAGCTACCATGTGGTTGCTGGAAATTGAGCCCAGGTACCCTGGAAGAGCAACCAGTGCTCCTAACTGCTGAGTTATCTCTTCAGCCCCCTTTCCTTTGTATTTTGAAGATGAGGTCTTGTGTAGCCCAGCCTGGCTTGGAACTTGTTATATAAAAAGGATTATCATTCTGCCTCCACTTCACAAATGTTGTGATTTTAGGCATTCACTACCACATCCTACCTCAACTTTCCACTTAAGTTGATCACATTCCTTCTACCATTGTTTTCTTTGGGAGCCTTTATTTTTCATTGTTTCTATGTTTTGGTGAGCACTCCACCGCTGAGCTGTATATCCTCTCTCTCTCTCTTTTTTTTTTTTTTTTTTTTTTTTTTTTTTTTTTTTTTTTTTTTTTTTTTTTTTTTTTTTTTTTTTTTTTTTTTTTTTTTTTTTTTTTTTTTTTTTTTTTTTTTTTTTTTTTTTTTTTTTTTTTTTTTTTTTTTTTTTTTTTTTTTTTTTTTTTTTTTTTTTTTTTTTTTTTGTAGTTTCTTTTGTTCATTTTGTTCTTAACTTTTTTTTTTACATTGTGTGTGTGAATGTGTAGACAATTTGCAGAATGTTGGTTTTCTTCTTCTACTGTGGAGTTACAGAGATTGAATTTGCAAGTGCCCTTTTCCTATTGAGCCTCCTCCCCTGCCCTTTTGTTTGTATTTTGTAACCCAGGCTGTCTTTGACCTCAGAGAAATCTACCTTCCTCCAAGATGACTGTTTGTTTGTTTGTTTGTTTGTTTGTTTGTTTGTTTGTTTGAGACATCACCACTCCAGGCTCTTTAACAACATTTTTAGACTTATTTTCATCATTATTTTCTTAAATTGTGCATGTTGAGCGTTGAGAAGGGAGATATGCACATGAGTGTAGATGCTCTGAGAGTTCAGAAGAGCTGGATCCCATGATCCCATGTAGTTGGAGTTCCTATCCTACTCCCCATGGGAGCTGGGAACGGAACTCAGATCTTCAAGAACAGTATATACTCTCAACTGAGACATCTCTCCAGCCCCTTTTCACAGATCTTAAGCATGCTTAATTGCTCTCTCTGTCGAGCTAGCTTTTCCTTTCTTTCCAGCTGGGTTACTAGAAATTTTTCACAGCTCCATTACTCAGTTTTGAGCAGTATATAAAATGTATCTTTACTATTGCCTGCTTGCACATGCATTTTTTTAAAGATTTATTTATTTATTTATTTATTTATTTATTTATTTATTTATTTATTTATTTATTATGTATGCAGTATACAGAAGAGGGTACCAGATGTCATCAAAATAGTTGTGGTTGTTGGGAATTGAACTCAGGACCTCTGGTAGAACAGTCTGCACTCTTAACCTCTGAGCCATCTCTCCAGCTCCCACATGCATGTTTTAAGTCATTGGGAGATGCGGTGTTCATCTGAGTGAACCATGTGCTGTTACAAGTGGTGTGGCATAAAAGCAAGAAGGCTATATCAAAGGAAGGTTTTTGAAATGGAGGGACTTTTCCTTGTGAATTGTTTTGCATTGAGATAACCTTTTAAGCCTTTATTATGGTTATGTTCTTTATAAATATGCATTCCTGTCAAAAACATCCTTAGTAAACTGAAGCTTAAAAAAAAAAAAAAATCACCGTGCTGGAGAGATGGCTCAGAGGTTAAGAGCACTGACTGTTCTTCCAGAGGTCCTGAGTTCAATTCCTAGAAACCACATGGTGGCTCACAACCATCTAGAATAACATCTGGTACCCTCTTCTATATACTATATACATAATAAATAAATAAATAAATCAGCAACAACAAAAAAATAAAACTATTTAGAACTAGTAATTAGCAGGGTGCATACAATGTTGACAATCTGCTTTCAGAGCTTATATCCTCCTTAGGATGTTGGCTCCTTTGCATAGGTGGTAGATGGTGAGTGGAGATGCTGAGCAGTTCTACTGTTATTATAGCATATCCCTAAACAACAGAACAAATTAATACCATGCCAACATAAATACCTTCATAGCTGTTGAGACATCCAGGTGCTCTGGTAGCATCATAATTATTGTTAAATCAAAGTAGTGTTCTTTTGAGCTTCTTTAAGTATGCTACCAAAAATTCTTGCATAAAATCTGCTTAAAAAAAAAAAATTTAAGAATCATGGCTTTAGAAGCTGAAAGATGTGAAAATCCCCCTGACAAGGCCCAGGGCACTGACTCCCTTAAAGAACTTTCTGCTATGGGCACCAGGTACACATGTACATGTAAACACATGCAGCAAAATACTCATACATATAAATAAATCTTTAAAATACTTTTTGTTGTTACTGTTGACTATTACACAATCATTTCTGGTGAATTTCTTTCAAAAGCAATTTTCTAGGTTTTGTCCTAGACCTACTGAGTCAGAATTTCTGGAGATCAGTGGTTAGTAATAAGTGTTCTGATAATTCTTTATAGTGTCAAGAAACAGTGAGCTTGCAATTGTTCAAATCTTAATTCTCCACCTGTTATGCTAAATAGTTTGATCATCAGAATACTAAATTCATCTCCTTTAAGGACTCATATTAGCTAAATTGAATAAATTATAAAAATGGAATAACACTAATGAATACAAAAGAGGCTAATATTTTTCTAGCTATTGTAGGCACATGGGAAATTATAATTTTAATACATTTTATATTATGTATAAATTATATATATATTTCATCCATCCTTTTAGTACTTAATATTAAACCCAGGACCATATCCATGCTGTGGAAGTGCTCTACCACTGGCCTGTATATGCAACTCTTTTTAAAATTTTTATTTTGGAGACTGGAGAGCACTGACTGTTCTTCCAGAGGACCTGAGTTCAATTCCCAGCATCCACATGGCAGCTAGCAACTGTCTGTAATTCCAAGATCTGACACACTTACACAGTTATACATGTAGGCAAAACACCAAAGAAATGGTTTAGTGGTTAGGAGCACTGACTGCTCTTCCAGAGGACCTGAGTTTAATTCCCAGTGCCCACATGGGCAGCTCACAACTATCTGTAATTTCAGTTCCAGGGCATCTGACACCCAAGGCAAAACACCAGTGAACATAAAAAATAGACTAATTTTAAAAAAATTATTTTTACTTTGTATGATTTGCCTGCATGTATGTATGTATATCACATGTGTAAGTTTGGAGGAAGAGACACTGACCTCATATGTAAGGGAGGAATATCAACATAAGGTTATATCGGAATATATGAGATGGAGGCTTAGTAGTTAAGACCACTAATTCTTCCAGAGTACCTGGTTTGATTCCCAGCATCCATATGGAAGCTCACAATCATTTGCAACTCCAGTTTCAGGGGACTCAAAGCTTTCTCGTCTCTATGATTACCACATTGATGTGCATGCACAGACATTCAGGCAAGCAAAATACCTGTACACATGGGTGTCTAGTTCCTGTAGCCCTTAGAAGGGGACAAGAGATCTTCTGAGACTGGAGGTTGTACACCATCGTGTGGGTCGTTCTCGTACCCACTGAGCCATCACTCTAGCTCTTATTTTTACTTTTTTGTTTTATTTTATTTTAAATTATTTACTTCATTTCATTTATTTTTATTTATATCATTAAGTATTTAAAATGTTACCTTGACGCTGAAGAGATGGCTTAGAGGTGGCTGTTCTTCCAGAGGTCCTGAGTTCAATTCCCAGCAACCACATGATGACTCACAATCATCTATAATAACATCTGGTATCCTCTTCTGTACAAGTATCTAGGATTAAACCTGACTTCTTAATAAACCTTTTGAATAAACCTTTTGAATCTGAACTTGGAACCAGAGTAATTACCTAGGTGATCCAAACATTTTGATGACATCATCTTTTCTAACAAGTATACACTAAGGTACATCACTAAGCTAATAGCAATGAGTGTGCATTCTTTTCTTTTTTAGGCTAATTTGTTATTACATTACTAGCAGGGAGCTTTTACAGGACCCCCAAGGAACCCCTTATATATCTCAAAACTTTGACCTTATAGTTCCTTTGTCAGTCATATTTTTTTTTAATTTTTTGAAGACAACATTACTACGTAGCCCAGACTGGCCTCCAGCTCATCATCCTCTCATCTCTCCTGATTGTGAGCATGTATTCATATACCCACTTCCATTTTTTTACTTGTAATTTCCTCCCAAAAGTAACTGAAGTATTTTGTAGAGTACAGCTTTAAAATCCCACCTTCTTCTTCCTTGTAGTTTTTTTTTTTTTTTTTTTTTTTCTTCCCACCAACCTAGCCTATACCCATCTCCTTCCTCTTAAGATCTATGGCCTATATTCTTTATACTTTTGATATGACAGTTCTAATTTATAGTTATTTTAAACCTATTTCAGTAGATTGAAATTCAAGCCAGGCAAAATGGTACACACCTTTTTATTCCAAGTACTTGGTAGAGACAGAAGTTCAGGCCAACCTAAGCTACAAAATGAGGGAAGCAGAGAGGGAGAGAGACAGATAGACAGAGAAAGGGATTTTTAAAAAGTGAGACTGAAATTCAAAACCAAGTCTATCCATCTCCAAAGACTATCTTTGTATTTTGTCATAGTATCTCATAATATTTTTAAATGAAACTAGTATCTTGTCACTTTATTCAAAAGAGATTTTGTAGAACATTTACTTATTGCCTATTCTATTTAATTTGCTAGACCATTCATATTATGGAAAAAGAAAACAAATTTCAAGTTTTCCCAAAGCAAAACTTGATCTTCTGGCACAGGATGATATCTATAAAACTAATGAATACCTATATTTTAGGTACTGTGATAAATGGTCAAGCAAAATGTGATAGGAATACAGGGACTTCTTGAGACAGCACAGGGAATACTTATGGAAAGAACAGAAGGGCCCAGTCTTGAGATAGATTCTAGCAGGCAAAAATGAGGAGAGAAGCACAGTTTTTAGGGGCAGTGAAAGTGAACGTCACAAACGAAAATTCATGAGTGAGATAAGGATTTGATAAACACCAAACAGCTTAGCTAACAGAAATTTTAAAAAGCCACCATGTGCTACAGAGCAAAAACTTGTCTCAGCAAAACAAAAACAACCAAAACGCAGTTTAAAATTTTAGGGAAGCATCATATATTCTCTTTTCTTCCACAATCCCTTCCTCACTTCCTGCTTCCCTCCCTCCCTCCTCTCTCATATACAACATCAAATTTAAAAGGGAACTAAATACTGTGGAATTTTGCTCTCTATTGATACATATTATAGCCAAATGCCTAGATTTTAGTTTGCACTCCATCCCTTAAACTAGACATACTCTTAGGTCATGGTCTCTATCATGTTTACCTTAATAAAGATCAAAAGAGAAGCTTTAATGAAAATTGTGTAAACAGTAGAATAATACTTATTTCTTTACAATTAGTGTAAGATAGTCACCAGATCTTAGTTTGGAGTGTACAGAAGTGAACAAACATGACAAGTTTTACATTTTGTGCCAGAAGCTTGTATACTGTTATCCCATAGAGCAAATCTAGTCCACCATTTGCATTTACAAAGCCTGAAACAAAACCAGAAGAATAATATCTTGTGACGTAAAAATTTCATGAAATATAAATTTTAGCATTCAAAGATTTTTTTTGATCACAATCATGTTTGTTTGTTTTGTGTGACAGAAAACATGTGACCAGGCAAACCTAAATAGCACCTACTCTGTCCTTAGCTGTTCCTTGCAATATGCACTGCAAATTTTTGTGGGGGGGGCAGGGCAGTAAACAGTTAAATGTTTAGGGGTGACAAGTTCCTTGAAGAAAAAAAAGTCGGGTAAAGGGCCTAGAAAGGAGTGGGTAGAGAGGTACAACAGCTAATTTGTATGCAAAGTGAAGGAATGTGCTCCATTTAATAAAAGAGAACTTTTTAATGGCAGTGCTTGGGGATCCACGTGTGCTATGCAAGTGCTCAACCACCAAGCCAAAACAGAAATTAATGACTGTTGGAAGGGGGAACCACCCTCTAGTACATTCTTCTTAACCTTCCTAATGTTGTGACCCCTTACTACAGTTCCTCATGTTGTGACCCCAACCATATAATGATGCCATTGATAACCTCATAGCTGTAATTTTGCTACTGTTATGAATCATAATGTAAATATCTGATATGTAGATGTTCTTAGACAACCCCTGTGAAAAGGCTAGTTGACCCCCAGGTTGAGAACCTTTATTCTAGTAGCTTATTTTTGGCAAAATGCAATAAAAACTGCTTAGTTCGGAGATAGGTCCAGAAGTAGTGGGAAATAGAGAGGAGGAGGAGGAGCCTGGTAGGTTATGGGTCTGACTTTAGAGTTGAATTTAGACTGGGTATATAAATTCTTACTACTTTGAGCTGGTTTTATGGCATTATGTTCAACAAGTGAAAAAAAATCAGTTTACCACTTAAGGCTGTCAGTATTCTTGATGGTTTCGAATGCATGGAGGTTGCTTTTTTTTTTTTCCAGCATTTGAACCAGAATTCAATACATGGTAGCTCACAACCATCTATAATAAAACCTGGTACTCTCTTCTGGCGGGTAGGCATACATGGAGGCAGAATATTGTCTACATAATGAATAAATAATTTTTTTAAAAAATTCAAAGAATGTTAGCACATATATTTAAAAGTATACCTGTATTGATAGGAACAGCTCTGGGATGTTTTGTAGGAAGAGAATTTAAAGGCTTCTAAACAGGAAAACTTTAAATAAGATTTTATTTCAAGAGATACTATGGGCAGGGAAAGTAGCTCAGATGGTAGAGTATTTGCTTAGTGTGTTTATCAGCACCACATAGGCTGTGCACAGCTATAGAGAAGGGTAGGCAAGAACAGCTAGGTAGCAAATTTGAGCCTGAGCTATAAGACACCTTATTGCAAAAACAAGCAAATGTAAAAACAGTTCAGAAGGGAAGTCTCTGCTGCTCTTGCAGATGGTCAGAGATGCATTGCTGGTTTGGGGTAACTTAGAATTGCCTATAATTCCAGCTCCAGTGATGCCCTCTTCTGACTTCTGAATATCAGCAGAACAGGCACATATACAGACAGACACATGCATATATTAATAGACTCCTTCATACTCTCAGAAACATGAGATATTGGAATTGTATTATTCCTCACAGTTATAGCAACAGCATTCGTGGGCTACGTCCTACCATGAGGACAAAAATCATTCTGAGGTGCTACAGTAATTACTAAACTTTGCTCAGCAATCCTAAGTGGGTCAATCTATTCTCTTATAGATGAGATACTGTTAATATGAGTAACAAGAATTTTATTCTCCTTCCACAAGTGTATAACAAACTGGATGCCTGCTGTTAATTAACAAACTTAAGGATTATAAATTATATATAGAACAGACCTTAATCACTATGTTAACCCGACACAGGAGTGCATAAAGGAAAGATTAAAAGAAGATAAATAAATCTTTAAAACAAACAAATAATGATGCCAGGAAGATGGATCTGTGGTTAGGAGCGCAGGCTGCTCCTCCTCCAGAGGACTGAGATTTGATTCCCAGCACCCACATGCCAGCTCACAGCTGTCTGTAACTCCAGTTCTAGGAGTTAGTCTAGCCTCTGTGGGCACTGAATGTATGTGATACACAAACACTCATACATCTAAAATAAAAATGAAGGGGAAGCTTTTTAAGATAATACAGAATTTTTATGATTTGTTAATTGTGTTTACATGTTTTTGTTTTATTGTTTGTCTTGTCGAGCTTGTTTTTTTCAGATTAGAGGAAAGTAGATACAGTCTTATTATATCACCCCAGCTGACCTTAAACTTAAGATCCTCCTAGTTGTGCCTCCTAAATGCTAGGGTTAGACAGTGCCCAGCTATACTCAGCTGTTTATTTCTCTTCACAATACATTTACTATAATTTTTTTCTTTAGGTACGCATAGCTGCTAAATTCATCACCCATGCACCCCCTGGGGAGTTTAATGAAGTGTTCAATGGTAAGTAAAGATTAATATTGAGCTTTTCTAAGTCTGTCTTAATTATTGTCATTATTTAGCTTTCTCCCCCCCCCTTTTTTTTTCTTTTAAAAATATTATTCCATTTATTTGAGGGGGGCAACCTGTGAGAACTTGTGTTCTGTCTTCTACCTCGTGGGCTGGGAACTAAGCTCAAGTCTTCAAGCCTAGAAGCAAGCTCCTTTACTTGCCAAGGCATCTCACCAGTCATTTCTCTTTTTAAATTTTGGTCTTTTGTGGCTCAGGCTGGTCTTGAATTCTTGAGTGCTGTAACATGGGTATACATCAACACGCCTAGCTGTATTACTCTCTCCTGATTCTTAATGACCTGTTACAGCTTTGCTAAAGAAATCAGCGTTTAGAAAGAAATCAGTGCTGGGGCTGGAGAGATGGCTCAGCGGTTAGGAGCACCGTCTGCTCTTCCAGAGGACCTGGGTTCGATTCCCAGCACCCACATGGCAGCTCACAACTGTCTTTAGTTCCAGTTTCAGGAAAACACCAAGGCAAATAATTAAATAAACAAATAAAAAGTTTAAAAAAAAGAAAGAAAGAAAGAAAGAAATCAGTGCTTGTTCAAGGCCACTCAATCACTAACTGTAAGTTAGGATTCAATTCTAGGTTTGAATCAAATACTTGGTTAGTTAGGATCCCATTGTCAGCTAAAGAAAGACTAAGCAGAGTGGCTCACACCTGCAGTTCAGCACCGGGGAGGATTGCTGCAAGTACAGCTTGAACTAAGACTGCCTCAACTAAAAACAGACAGAGCTTTAAAATAGCTTCACGTTTAAAAAGAATGATGGTAAACTGACTTTTAATTATTTTACTTTTTCATTCCTCTTATACTTTTAGTTTTAGCCTGGTAAGTAAAAGCTTCAGTTCTCACTGCCTTTCCTCAAGAAGTCCCATACTACAGGAAATTTCCCAGGACTGGGTGGCTAAACTGATTCTGTCTAAACATTATTAAAATTTCAGATTCAGTCAGGCAGTGGTGGCATACCCAACACTTGGGAGTCAGAAACAGACAGATCTTTGAGTTCAAGGCCAGTCTGATCTCCAAAGCAAATTCTACTGTGGCCAGGGCTACAGAGAGAAACACTGTCTCAAAATAAAATAAACAAAATCCAGATTCAACCAGAAATGTTGGCCCATGCTTGTATTTCCAGTACCCAAGAGGCTGAAGCAGAAGAATACTCTAGTTTCAGGCTAGCCTAACGTATAGAATAAGCCTTTGTTTCAAAAACAAAAACCAGAAAAAAAAATTAAATAAATTTACAGAGGTATTAGAGAGATGGCTCCATCTTCCAGAAGACCAAGGTTCAGTTCCCAGCACCCATATGGTGGCTCACAGCTGTCTGTAACCTCACGTTTTGATTTCTTCACACTGACTACATTCAGGCAAACACCACTGCACATAAAATAAAAATGGATTATTAAAAAAGTATTTAGAGATGGCTGTTTAAAAAAAAAAAAAAAAAAAAAACTTAACAGTTTCACCTTTCTCATCTCCTCAAGATTTTCATCTATTAGAATTAGGTGGGTGTGGTAGTGCATACCTGTAATCCCAGCACTTGGATGATAAAACAGGACAATTAGAAGTTAAAGAGGTCTTTGTTTTCCCTGGTTCCTCTAGGCTGGGTATGGTGGTGCTCACCTGTGAATCCCAGCTCCTGGGAGGTGGGGGCAAGAGGATTAAGAGTTCAAAGTCTCAGCCTTAGGCAATATACTAAATTTGAGGTCAGCTCAGTCCATAGGAGACCTTGTCTCAAACAAATAAACAAAACTTCCCTAAGGTCCTAGGAAGTAGCTTAGTTGGTAGTGGGCTTACTTAGCATGCACAAAACCCAGGCTCAATCCCTGCCACTGTATAAATTGGGCATGAGGATAAGAAGTTCAAGGTCGGGGCTGGAGAGATGGCTCAGCGGTTAAGAGCACCGTCTGCTCTTCCAGAGGACCCGGGTTCGATTCCCAGCACCCACATGGCAGCTCACAACTGTCTGTAGTTCCAGTTCCAGGCAAACACCAAGGCAAATAAATAAATAAATAAATAAATAAAGTTTTTTAAAAAAAAAAAAAAAAAAAAGAAGTTCAAGGTCATCATTAGCTGCTACATAGTTTGAAGCCAGCCTGAGTTTGAAATCCTGTCAAGAGGGATGGAAGGGGAACAGGGAAAAGATGAATTAACTCCTTGAGAATTTTTGTTGGATTATGATAGCACACACATATTAGCACACATATTTTAGAAATAGACTAAAATTTCTTGAGTTTGTTCTGTACTCAATATATTCCAATGCTTTCTTCCTCAGATGTGCGGCTACTACTTAATAATGATAATCTCCTCAGGGAAGGGGCAGCACAGTAAGTACCTCTTAAGGCCACAGTTGGCAGTACAGCTCAGTGACAGAGTGTTTGTGTACTCAGTACAGTTCAGCACTGCCAACCAACAATCCCATTTTATTTCATTTGTATGGTGACAGTAAACTGATACCTTGAAAACATAGTTTGAGATACTTCAAACCAAAGCAGTTAATGTTTCTATCTATCTGTCTGTCTGTCTATCTATCTATCTGTTTATTTTTGCTAATAGTCTGATTAGTCCGTAGTCCATGCCCCAGGATTAGATAGACCATCATAGTGTCACAAACATGTGACAGAGATGTCCACTTAGTAGCAAACAGAAGGCACAGACAGGCAACGCTTAGGACAAGATACATTCCCAAAGGACATGCCCCCAGTGACCCATCTTTTTCAGCTAGGGCCTAACTCCTTATGTTTCTAGAACCTCCTAAAATCATTGCCAGCTTGGGGCCAGACCTTTCAAACCAAGCCAAGACAGTCTCTTTGACTACAGAAAATTGTTTTAAAAGTTTTTATCCGGGCTAGAGAGATGGCTTAGCCATTAAGAGCACTGACTGTTCTTCTGAGGACCTGAGTTTGATTCCCAGCAACCACATGGCAGCAAACAACTGTCTGTAATTCCAGAATCTGACACCCTTACAGTTATACATGCAGGCAAAACACCAATTCAAATAAAATAAATATTAAAAAAAGAAAAAGTTGTTATCTAGGAAACAATTGAGGACCATCTGTGATAATGCTTTGGAGCCAAATCATTAGTCTTGTTTACTTTTTCTTTCTCCCTGTCTTTTTTAAAATTTATTTTTGGTAGAGGAAACATGTTCCCCCTTTAAGGTTTGTTTCCTTAAAACTTGATATATGAAATTACTTATTTTTGGTTTTGCGTAGATTTTTCTCATTAAAGCAGAATTTTTCTAGTTCATATTGATTTTATTAGTTTTAGGAGGCAAAGTTTTATTATGTAGCTGATCTGAACTTGTTATATATACCAGGCTGGCCTCAAAGCAATCCTGCATACCCCTTGGCCCTTCAGCCCCTCTGCTTCTGCAATGCTGAGGTTACAGGTGTGCACCACCATGCCTTTAAAAAAAATGTGGAATCTTTCTAAATTGCTACTTATAGAAAAATTAGCCTTCTAGGGGCTGGAGAGATGGCTTAGGGGTTAAGAGCACTGGCTGTTCTTCCAGAGGTCCTGAGTTCAATTCCTAGCAACCACATCCTGGCTCACAACTATCTGTAATGAGATCTGGTGCCTTCTTCTGGCAGGCAGATCTACAGTTAGACAGAACATTGTATACATAATAAGTAAATAAATCTTTTTTTAAAAGAAAGGAAAAAGAAAAATTAGCCTGCTAATAAGGATTGATAAAACTCTACAATAGAACTAATTATACGCTAAAATCATGATTGTTCTCCCTGGCCACTGAATCCTTATTGCTAGCATGTTAACTAATCTTCCCAAAATACCATTTCCAGTTAGGTAGATCCTCACACTTAGGAGACAGAGGAGCTCAAGGCTAACCTTAACAGCATAGCAAGCTCTAGACAAGCAAGATAAGTGAATTGTCACACACAAGAAAATAGGATTTTCTTTGTCTTCAAAAACTGTGGTAGGGTTTGTTTGGTTTGGGATTTTTGTTTTGCTTATTGATTCTTCTTCTAGAATCAGATATAAACAATGTGGCTTTCAAGGAAGGGCCCATGTTATCTGGCTTTATCAGTACTCTGCTCTGTTCTTCCCAAAGTTCCCTTTTCAGTTCTGTCTGCCTAACTGGCCCAATGTCTTTTTGTAAAAAGGAAACCTGAGTTGGATATTGCTGAAAAGAGGTAGACTCGAGGAGGGAAAGAACATGTCGATACAAAACACATAACTATCATAAAGTTATTTTGGTATGCTATATAATTTGTTTGAATTTGTTACTTAGTAAGCAATCATCTGCCATGTCCATGCTTCTTTGGGGACTGGAGTTTGTTAACGGATTTCTAGACCATCACTGTAATTCTAATCATGACTGATACCTTAGATATAATTTACTTAGGAAACTAAAGTACACAACAAATTTTCACTGATACTACAGTGAAATGCCACTCAAAAGAGCATGAAGGCAATCATGGTAGTGTAAAGCTGTAAGCTCAGAATTTGGTGGGTGAAAACAGGAGAATCGACATGTTCAAGGCTAGCCTGGGCTACAGATTGAAACTAGCTCAGTGTTTTTCAGCCTTCCTTACACTGCCACCCTTTAATGCAGTTCTTCACATACATGGTGACCTCCAATCATAAAATTATTTTCATTGCTACTTCATAACTTTAATTTTGCTACTGTTTTGAATCATAATGTAAATATCTGATATGCAAATGGTCTTAGGTGACCCCTGTGAAAGGGTCATCTACTCCCCACCCTCTTCCTAGGGAGTCCTGACCCATAGGTTGAGGAAAACTGCTCTAGCTCAAACCACAATAGTTGTCCTGATTTCTAATAAGAACTGGTGTCGATATGTAGTTCAGGCGCTTCTGTTGTTTTAATTATACTGACAGACATTAAAGCTCTCTCTCTCTCTCTCTTTCTGTGTGTATGTGTGTGTATGTGTTTAGGTTTTTGGAGAACCTACTTGTTAAAGGAGAATTTTCCTGTTCTCGGATAATTTGGTTCTTTATTTTTGGAATGAAATGCTCTAATCTCTTGGTCAGACTCATCCTGGTGCCTAGTATATGCTGTTGCAGTAATCTTCATCATTATTGCTTCCTTTATAAACTGAAGGAGGCTTTATTATAGCTGGGTATAAAATACATAGATAATGTATTAGATTGGCCTAGGGTTTACCTTTTTTCCTATATTTTGGCACCAATGCTTCTAATCACAGAACTCTTCCCTGAAAGTGTCTAGTACTTCTGGAATAAGTAGGATGTTGTAGGTCATGTTGAGGAGTGAATTTCGAGTATTAAGCAAGGATTGACATGGTAATGCTTAAGGTTTAGAATAATCACCAGCTATGTATTCTGATAACTATGTAAGGGGCAGAGGCTGAATGAAAGCAAGACAACAGTTGAGAAATAAGATGTAACTTAGAGTAGAAGCAGTGGGCATGGGGAGTCAGATTTTGATTATATTTATCATAGAACTCGTAGGTTGGACATGATGTGTCAGAGAAAGAAAAGCTAAGGATGATTCCAAAGTTTATGGATTAAGTAGCTGGTAAAATAGAAATACTATTTACTTTTTCAATTTTTTTTTTAAATAGCGCATTTGCCCAGTATAACATGGATCAGTTCACACCTGTGAAGATAGAAGGCTACGATGACCAGGTAATAACTGCTAGTTAGATAGTCTATTAGATAGTCAGTGCTTGGCAGGTGGTAGAGATGTAGATGTCATCAGCAGAGAGTAAATTAAGTGCCAAATATATTTATGTTTTACATTTTGAAATAGTCTACATATGAGGAAATTCTTCCTCTTTCTGGTACTACTAGGTAAGTTTTTTAATTTAAAAAAAGAATGCATTGACTTGATATGCAGTTCAGTCATAAGCTGTTCATATAGAGACATTAAGTTGGACTACTTTAAGTCACCCAAGGGATTTCCTACTTAGAATACAGGGGGAGAAGATTTCCTTTAATACATTTTTGAACTATGTTAGCTGTATTACTTCTGTGCTCACAATAATATAATGGCCCTGAAAAGTTTCATAAAGTGTGTGAAAACAGACATGAAAATTGGTATTATAACTAGTAATAAATGCACACAAGGATAATAAATTAGATTAAAAAAAATTTAAAAAGGGGGAGGGTATTATTGAGAGGAGGAAAAGTTTGTCCATAAATGTAGTATTGTAAAAATGATACTCAGTTTAAAAATCAATGTGGAAAAGAAAAGAAATGAGAAGTTAACTTTCCTAAGATATTATTTATTTTTGCAAAGTATGACAAGAATTCTTTTTATAGAGTTACTCATATTTCTAATTCTTCTCTGGAAGGTGTTAATTACAGAGCATGGTGACCTTGGTAACAGCAGATTTTTAGATCCAAGAAACAAAATTTCCTTTAAGTTTGATCATTTACGGAAAGAAGCAAGTGACCCTCAGCCAGAAGATGTGGATGGAGGCTTGAAATCTTGGAGAGAATCCTGTGACAGTGCTTTAAGGGCCTATGTGAAAGACCATTATTCCAACGGCTTCTGTACTGTTAAGTATCCACCTGCTCCTCTCAAACTGTTGGGCTTGTTTTCTTACATTTCCTCTGTCCTTTGGAAGCATTGGCCACCAGATAGCACTTCTTTTCCCTTGGTTTTGGTCTCTTCTCAAGATCATTTCTAAAGGAATATAAATATATAAAAATTTTCTTTTATTATTTCTACTTATGTATAAATGAGGGCAGGGGATGCATACATGTGAATACAGATGCCCTCGGAAGTCAGAGTTATTTGACCCCCTGAAGATGCAGTTGCAAGTGTTTGTGAGTCACCAATATGAATACTGGAGACTGAACCCAGATGCTCTTAATTAACTACTGAGCCATTTCTTCAGCCCTAGAAAATTGTTGTTTTTTTTTTTTTTTAAATTTCAGTACATAACAACTTAAAATATCTTAAAATATGTTTTATATTCATTTTACTTACAAGAAACCACCTATACTCATCAAAAAATTTTTAAAGCCAGGTTTGATGGTGTATACTTGTAATCCCACAACATGTGGAAAGTAGAAGCAAGGGCATTAAGAGTTCAAGTTCAAGGTCATCCTCCACTATACAGAGAGTTGAACTTGTAGAGGTCTGTTGGGAGTATGGAGTGTGTGAGATTATAGTTGCTTGCATCATGCTTAGCTTTAATGTGCTCTAACTTTTTATTTATTTATTTGTAGGCTGAACCTAGGGGCTGGCACATGTTAAGCAAGCATTCTACCACTTATCTTTATCCCCAGTCCTCATTATAGTTTTTGTTTTGAGATGGGACCTCACTAAATTGCCCAGGCTATCCTTGAAGCTTATTTTATAGTCCAAGCTGTCATTGAATCTTTAGTCTTTTCTGTCTCAGATGCCCAAGCTGGGAATCCAGGTTTGCACCAGACCTGCCTGTGTTTTTAACATTTTTTTTTAAGTATGTGAATTGTATGTATTTTTATTTTATGTGAATTGGTATTTTGCCTGCATGTGTAACTGTGTAAGGGTGTCAGATCTTGGAATTATAGACAGTTGTTAGCTGTCATGTGTATGCTGGGAATTGAACTCAGGTCCTCCGGAAGAAGAGTCAGTGCTCTTAACTGCTGAGCCATCTCTCCAGCCCCATTTTTAACATTTTAGCTGACAAAAATTGTCTATAGCATGTAAAAACATGGTGTTTTGAAATATACATTGTGGCATAATTAAGTTGAGTGTAGAAACTGGGAAAATATTAGCTTTCATACTTTTACCCTTGTTTTTGTTTTAAATAGGATCTCACTCTGTAGCTTAAACTGGCCTTGAACTTGAAGTAATTGCCCTGCCTCAGATTCCTTGAACCACCCCCCCAACCCCTACCCGTGTGTGTGTGTGTGTGTGTGTGTGTGTGTGTGTGTGTGTGTGTGTGTGTGTATGTATGTGTGTGTAAACACAATCTACTCAGCAGTCTTCAAATATATGGTACATAGTTAACAATTAGACTTTTAAACATGATGAGTTGGAGTTTGCCAGTAAAGGTAGCGCAAGCCTTTAATTCTAGCATTCAGGAGACAGAAGCAGCCACATTTCTGTGAGTTCAAGACCAGCTTGGTCTACAGATCAAATTCCAGGGGGGGGGGAAACAATGAGTTTAATAGGAATATAGTTAGTTAAGAGCACTTTGAAGCCTCCCTTTTGTTTACATCCTAACCAGGTTACTTAACTAGTTGTGACCCTAGATATAAATTACCTGACATCTCTGTACCTCGGTTTCCTCATTTATAGAAGAAGACATAATGTTGTTGTAAGGATTCAGTAAATTAGTGGAAGATGTTAGGACAGTGTCTGGTACAACATGAGCTATACATAAGTGGAGGATGCCATTATTCTTACATATTTGACCTTTTCAAAATAATGGAAGAAATACTTCATTGTAGCTAGTACAGATTTCCTTTTCAAACATTTTTTCAGGAAAAGAAACTATATTTTCTCTTTGAAATCAGCTGTCTAAAGATACTTGCAATTTATCATTGATTTCCTTTAAAAGTTTGTCCACTTTTGTATTCGTTTGCTTTTGAGACAGGATCTCACTGTGTAGCTTTGGCTGGGCTAGAACTCACTGTGTAGACCAGGCTGACCTCAGATTCAGAGTTCTTAACTGCCTCTTTCTCCTGAGTGCTGAGATTAAAAACCTGTACCACCCTGCCTGGACACTTACATTCTTAATCTGGAGAGCTCAATGGCAAAGAACTTTACTGAGACCTTTTTTTATTTCTTTGAGTTATTATATGAGCAACAGAGGGTGATAGAATTGTCCTGATGCTGCTTGTGGTATCCTAGTAACCTGCATCCTTAAATGCCCCTAATTTCATCTCCCCTCAATCTGTCATGTTTTCTGTACAGTGTGTTTCAGACATTTCTATTGTCAAATGAACATCTAACCTACTACACCTAATTAGAATTAAGTCTGACTGAAATTTCATTTCTTTAATTTTTTAAGATTCTTTAAAAATGTATTTGTATTTTATGTACATTGGTGTTTTGCCTATGTCTGTGTCTGTGTGAGGGTGTTGGATTCTCTGGAACAGGAGTTACAGACAGTTATGAGCTGCCATGTGGATGCTGGGAATTGAACCTGTGTTCTCTGGACTAGCAACCAGTGCTCTTAACTGCTGAGCCATCATTCCAGCCTTGAAATTTTATTTCTTGGTTCTCCATACTCAGAAATCTTATTATTCCTTCCATTATACTTGAATCTGAGGCAGAAGGAGTCGTATTCTTGATTTTATACTATCCTATGTCTTCAGGGTGGCTGTATGTACTTCATGTTTTTTTTTTTTTTCTTCTGGTGTATTCCTCCATTACCTAGGTATATGGTCTTGGTTTTGTTTTTGAGACAGTCTCATGTAGGCTTTCTTCTATTTTCCTGTCTCTATTTTCTGGGTGCTGGGATTACAAGTATGTGCCATCATACCTGAATTTAGGGAGTCTTAACTGTCTTGTCTTTAAAGGGAAATAAAGCTGTTACAGTAATTCCTGTAAATTGTATGTTTCTGTAACCAGATCTCTTTGTGCCTCCTGTTTCTTCCTCCTCTCTGCTTTCTCTCTGCCCCAGGCTTGCACTTTGTGTTCCACCAGGAAACCAAGGACATTTGCCCTGTTAGTGTA
Source organism: Sigmodon hispidus (assembly GCA_004025045.1). Taxonomy (NCBI): domain Eukaryota; kingdom Metazoa; phylum Chordata; class Mammalia; order Rodentia; family Cricetidae; genus Sigmodon; species Sigmodon hispidus. Next base: position 161,919 of record PVIH01002972.1, read on the forward strand.
TTTACTCATTAGCAGTACAGGTCTCAACCTTTGACTTTTCACTGTCTTTGCATTCTATACAATCTGCTTTCTGAGCATACTGAGCTAGACAATTGATTTCCTGATTTCTAGGTGGCATTTCGCACTGAACCCAACTACCTGCTGCGAGAAATGATTTTTTTACTACATTGCTTTGCTAACTTCGTAAGAAGTTGTAGTTACTCTATAGCTATTGCTTTTCTTACATCTCTCTATTCTGGAGATTTATAGTCTAACCAGGTATCAGGGCTCATGCCTGTAATGCTACCAATTGGAGCTTGATAAAAAAAGGATGTAGTTTGAGGCCCATCTCACCTTGGCCTACATACTGAGTTCCAGGTGAGCATGAGTTACCGAGTAAGAGACATTGTTTCACATAAAACCAAGACAATAAAAACGACAAAGCATTAATGGTTCAGTTAATATAGGTGAAGTCTGAGTATGGACTCACCCCTGGAACCTCAGCACTTGGAGGCTGAGGCAGGAGGATTGGTAGCCTGGGCTGCAAAGGAAGGCCCTGTCTCAAACAAACAAACAAACAGGAAACTACACTGCAAATGCAATTGAGACTCTAAAGTACTGATTGTTTGCTTTGCTTTCTTTGGTGATTGTGTTTTCTTTCACATCCCTACCACTTCCACTCTGAGAGCTGATATTTCTAAATGCTAGTGAGACCTCTCATCTCAGTTTCCCAATCTGCTGATGGCACCACATTGGTTCACATCAATCAGGTGTGGAAATACGTTGACTTTTTTTTCCCTTTGCCCTTTGATTACAACATACAGCTAACTTCTGTTTTAGTTAGGGTTACCACTGCTATGATGAAACAACTTGATTAAAAGAAGTTCAGTAAGAAACATCATGTTTGGCTTACATTTCCACATCATAGCCCATTATTGAAGAAAGTCAGGACAGGAACTCCTGCAGGGCAGGAACCTGGAGGCAGAAGCTGATGCAAAAGCCCTGGAGGGGTGTTGCTTACTGGCTTGCTGTCTGCTTTCTTATAGAACCCAGAACCACCCACTTAGGGATAGCAGCACCACACACAATGGGTCAGCCTTTCCCTGTCAATCATTAAGTAAGAAAATGCACTACAGGCTTGCTTACAGCCTGATCTTATGAAGACATTTTTTTTTTTAAACACTTTTATTTATTTATTTATTTATTTGCCTTGGTGTTTGCCTGGAACTGGAACTACAGACAACAGTTGTTAGCTGCCATGTGGGTGCTGGGAATTGAACCTGGGTCCTCTGGAAGAGCAGAGGTTGCTCTTAACCACTGAACCATCTCTCCAGCCCATGAAGACATTTTTTTGTTGAGGTTCTTTCTCTCCTCACAGATGACTTTGGCTTGTATCAAGTTGACATAAAACTAGCCAGTAAAACTTGTGAGTGTACTTTTGCATTCTGCATAATGCCTCTCCTTTCGTTCTTATTCACAGTGCCCTAGACTATTGCCTAGGTTATGTGTGGTCTTCTAATTGACCTCAAGCTTTCTTTCCCTCATTTTATCTTCTGCACCAGTATTGATATTTCTCCCAAAATAATGGTTCTGGTCTTGTTTTGTTGTCCCTTGTCTATAGAATACAGTCTAAACTTTTTTACCTACTATTTAATCTTTTTTCTGTTTGTCTCCCACTAGTAAATCTCATACAACTCCACTAACCTTGACCAATTGCCAGTTATCACATCCTTGATTTCCTGGCTGAGCTATGAACTTGTCTTTGGCCTCATTCTGTGCCTGTCAGAAATGCACACATGTTTTGTGAGGCTCAGCCTAAATGGCATCTCACTTACAGTAAGATAAGCCAAAAGCAGTAATCTTCTAGGATTTAGTGCAGCACTGTTTCTGCTAGAATGTAACACATCTGCTTTGTGTTCACATCCCAGGAAGACCTGTGTTATAAGCATGTTCTGATTCTTTGCCCTCTTCAAGAGCTTCAATTTTGCATACTGTTTTTGTACAGTTTATTATAGAGTAAATATGTTTTTCATGTTTAACTGTTTTTCCCTAATAGGTTTATGCTAAAACCATAGATGGGCAACAGACCATTATTGCATGTATTGAAAGCCACCAGTTTCAGCCCAAAAACTTCTGGTAAGAAATAGATGTTCTCTTCTATTTGTATGTAATTTATATTAGAAAGAAATTAGTGACTAGGGTTTTGTTTTTAAACTCTCTTGGGCTAGATTATTTGATTTAGAGACTTTAGTTCTCCATCTATAAAATGAAGACTTTAGACCTTGTTTAGATTTCTTCTGTTTCTAAGACATGCAGGCATGCACACACTCCACCCCCGAGCCCTGTCCTGGCTATATTTCTAAGACTTTTATCATTGTATCTTTTTAAAACATGCTATTTGTTACACTCAATGAGAAAATGTGATTTACAAAGTATTTAGTTGAAAGTCTTTGGTTTTCTTTGGGTTAGAGTTGTCTATACTTGGGGCTGGTTGTACAACTTAGTGTTCCTAAACAGCCTCTCCTGACTTGAAGAACCTTTTATGATCAGAACAGGTATTTCTATTTCAGGAGACAAAGGAAAAGTGAAATCCAAGTGCCTTAAAAAGGCTTATTTGTGTTCAGCCTCTTGGATCCAAACTTATATATTGATGATTATGAGTTGGTCACATTGAAAATGACTCCCACCACCACCACTGCAAACTTCTGTGTCATATCACCTCTTTCTTATGCCTGCTGCTAATTCTGCAACATCATGTATGTGTTGTATTTTAATAGGAATGGTCGTTGGAGATCAGAGTGGAAGTTCACCATCACACCACCTACAGCCCAGGTGGTTGGAGTGCTCAAGATTCAGGTAATGTGCAATATATTTATAGATGATGGTTAAAATAATGTCATTTGTTCTTCATTCTGGTATTAGAAATAAAGACTAAGAGAGAGCTTCTGTACCATGAGCAAGGCCCTTGTTTGATTCCAATGCCACACAGAAAGTAGGGGAGAAAAGAACTCAAGGACATAGTGATGCAAGAGAGGGCCAGTAGCAATGATTGGAAGTGGAAGCCTCCTTCCTGGGAGTTACTTGAGAGCTAGTCTGGGTTGATAAAGGATAACCATAGAGCACATACAACTGCATTACTTTTCTTTTTCAAGGACAACAAGGTCTTTTAGGAATAATCAAAGAGTGGTTTTAGGAAAGAATAAAGTGAGTATTAAGTTAGGACTGGGTATCAGGCATGGTGGCATACACCTTTAATTGCAGTGGCTCAGTGAGTCTGAGAACAGCCTGGTCTACATAGTGAGTTCTGGGGCTGTGTAGGGAGATTGTGCTTTTCTTTTTCTAATTAAAAAGAAGATTTTACTGTAGTTGAGTTTTTATTTTTTGACAGAAAAGTAGAGTTTTGTTTTGTTTTGTTTTGTTTTTTGAAACAGTTTTTTTTTTGTGTGTAGCCCTGGCCATCCTGGAACTTGCTCTGTAGACCAGGCTGGCCTTGAACTCACAAAGGACAGTAAAGTTTATAATTAAATAAAATAAAATTAAAATTAAAGCAGAGGGATTCTAGGGAACATCCGGGTATTATCATCTCAAAGAATGTCAGTAATCAATTGGAGTAGATTTTTAATGCTGATGTCAGGGTAGAGGAAGAAGCTAAGTTGTAGCTATTCACTCATTTGCTATCTGTCTTATCCTGATAGCTTTGAAGAGATTTGACACTCTTAATTTAGGTTTATTTTTCAGTCTAGCTAACTGAGGTCAGACTAAATCGCTCTGAAAAATTAAGTGATATTGTGTTCTCTTTAATAAAAAATTAACAAGAGTTGTGTTTTTCAAAGTACGATTTAATCAAAAGAATACCGGGGACAGGGACATAGCCTGGTGGTAGAGGCTTAACCTAACATACACAAGCAAAGGGCCCCAGGCCCAAAAAAGGAGCAAATTAAAGCCTACTACATATATGGAGGTGCTGTTGTCTTTGATTTTTACTACATGTATGTTATTATCTACTTTTTTTTACCATCCTGACCTCAGGAACATGCTTCAGCTCAGGCAGACATGATAGAAATGTTGAATCTTTGTTCTGAGAATAACCTTCAGTGAAATGTACGAGCTAATAGATAAATACAGTAGCCTGTATCTGTAAGCAGAACAGTACTGGGCATTTTCTGTGCTGTCTCCAGAGCTTGGTGCCCACAGCTGTAGCCAGCTCAACAGTGGACTTGAAGAACTCGGCCTTTAGTTTCACTAGTCCCTTGCTGGTGCTTCCTAAGCAATCCCTCACAGATATGCTTCATCCCTCACATACTGTTTCTGGGTTCTTCTTCATGAAGAGCCCAACTGGAAATAACAGAACTATCTTTCTAGTTTTGACAGTTAAATTCAAAATGTGGTTTAACATTCCAGACTTCTTATAAATTGTTTTTAATCAGGAAAATTGCTATGTTCATGTAAATATTTTTTTCAGACAGAAATAGTTATTTGTGGAGAATAGGTTATTCCAGTGCAAACTTTTAGTTAAAACATGCACAGACTGACCCTTCCTAACAAGATTTTTTTTTAAATGTATTTATTGTATGTGAATTGGTGTTTTGCATGCATATATAACTGTGTAAGGTGTCAGATCTTGGAATTATAGACAGTTGTTAGCTGCCATGTGGATGCTGGGAATTGAACTCAGGTCCTCTGGAAGAGTAGTCGGGGCTCTTAAACGCTGAGCTATCTCTCCAGCCCCCTAACAAGATTTTATATCAGGACCTAACACCACTTTGAGATGGTTCAGAGGTTAAGAGCACTGACTGTTTTTCCAGAGGTCCTGAGTTCAATTCCCAGCAACCACATGGTGGCTCACAACCATCTATAATGAGATCTGTATACTGTATATATGATAAATAAATATTTTTTAAAAAGAATAAATAAATTATTAAACAAATAAACAAGGGGCTGGAGAGATGGCTCAGCGGTTGAGAGCACCGTCTGCTCTTCCAGAGGACCCGGGTTCAATTCCCAGCACCCACATGGCAGCTAACAACTGTCTGTAGTTCCAGTTCCAGGCAAACACCAAGGCAAATAAATAAATAAATAAAATAAAGTTTTAATAAAAAAAAAAAAAAAAACAAATAAACAAAAAAAACCCCCACCATGTCCATAGGCAGTTTATAGAAGAAAACTCATGATTCCAGAAGGGTAAGAGTAGTGGCAGATTGAGAGACACAGTAGCCAATGATATGACAGCTGGAGCAGGAAACTTTGAAATCACACTCTCAACCTCAGGCAAAAAGCAGGAAGAGCACCCTGAGAGTAGGATGAGGCTGTGAACTCTCAGAGCCCACCCACCCTGGTGACGTGTTTTCTGTCTCTTAATTCTATTGATGAATTTTGGAAGGACACCAACAGTCACTTCATAGTACTAAGATAAAAAAATGACATTATCTGGACACTCTTCCCATCACCTCTAATAAGATAAAGTTTGGATTAATTTGGCTTATAAGGTCTTTGTCCTTACCATCTAACTCCAACTTGGTAGTCATGTCTTCTGACACACCTGTTTCACATCTGTTCATATAGTGAGGTCATTGTTCTTCCCTCAACTAAACCAGTTATGCTCCATTCTGACACTCAATCCTTGCTAGGGGACCTTCATCTTATCTGCTAGAGGACAACTCCCATGTTCAAAACCCTGTTCAGGTTTAGGGGTTGGTTGTTGTTTGTTTTCCATTTCACAAATGGCTTCCCTTATCCTATTCTGTAAGGCCAGTTTGTAGTCCTGTTAAGAGAGTTGAAGGAATCTGGTAACTTGCCCAAATCCCTGAGCCTTACATGTCTTAGATGTACTGATATGACTTACATTTGCTCCACTTGAAAATTGTTTTGGGTGTTTTATGGGCATGTAAGTCTATGTATCTTGTTATGTGTCCTGGTGTCCAAGGAGGTCAGAAGAGGACATCAGCTCTCCTGTAATTGAACTTATGAATGGTTCTGACCTACTGTGTAGATGCTTGGAATGGAATCTAGGTCCTCTGCAAGAACAGCAAATGTTCTTAACCCCTGCACCATCTCTTCAGCCCCTTATTTTTGTAATTTACTAATAAGATGTTTGGTTTTCAGTACTCTGTTTAACTTTCAAGCTTTTCCTAATCATAATGTGATTTATTTTGCAGAAGGAAAAATACTTCAGACACTGGGACTCATTACAAGTCCTTGATTTTCACAGAGAAAAACTGATGCTTAGTGATTTTTAACTATTTGATAATTGTTAGAGTAGGATCTTGTCACTTGTGGTAGCTCACTACTATAATTCCAGCACTTGGGAGGTGGTGGCTGATTGCCTCAAGTTCCAGGCCAACCAAAGCTCTATCAAGACTCTGTCTCAAAAGAATGTTAGTTGTGTTTGTATCATAATGTATAGGTCAGTGCCTACAATAGAGCAAGCATATTTGTTAGACTTAGTAATCCATTTCCTCTTCAAAAGAGATTTCTTCAATTTGATATATGAATTTTCATACCATTGTGAATTGTCATTAATCATGTTGTTTGTTCAAAGGTGGTGAAAATTGTTTCCTCAGCACATTTTAGCATGAACTATTCAAAACCCCTGTCAAATATTATCTTTCACAGGTTCACTATTATGAAGACGGCAATGTTCAATTGGTCAGTCATAAAGATGTACAGGATTCAGTAACAGTTTCTGTGAGTATGCAGTGTGGAATACCAGTCTTGCTTATCTTTTTTAGAAAATTAGCTTTGCACCTGACAGTCAACTGTGCAGATTCTAATAGTTTCTGTTGGTGCCTCTTATTACTAACGGTCTGTATTTTTTAAAGACTTTCACTAGAGATAGTTGTCATGACTTAAAAGAACTTTTCTTTTCTTTTCTTTTTTTGAGGAGGCTCTTGAGATAGGTTCTTGTGTATCCTAGTTTGTCTCTGAACTTGTAGCCATTGATGAGCTTACCTCCTATTCTTCCTGCCGCTATCTCTACTGCTGAGATTACAGGCATATATCACTATGCCCAGTTTGTGCCATGCTGGGAATGGAGCCCAGGACCTTATGGGATCTTATGTAGCCAAGAATGACCTTGGATTCTCCTAAGTTCTGGGATTTCAGATATATACCACTATGCCCAGCTTTGAGACATGTGTTTTCTTGCACTTTCTCTCTTTTTTTTCAAAGCAGGGTTTCTCTGTGTAGCCCTGGCTGTCCTGGAACTAGTTCTATAGACCAGGCTGGCCTCAAATTTAATAGAGGTCTGCCTACTAATGCCTCCCAAATGCAGGGATTAGATAAAGGTGTGTGTTCCAATGAGGAGCAAGTCCTTTCTCTTTCTTAATTGTAAGATTTTCTCCAAGACAGAAATGCCACCAGTCAGTAAATGTAAGATGAATTAACAGTTTGTCAAAATGAATCCTATAAGACTATATTCATAGGGCTGGAGGGATGGCTCAGAGGTTAAGAGCACCAGCTGCTCTTCCAGAGATCCTGAGTTCAATTCTCAGCAACCAAATGGTGGCTCACAACCATCTGTAATGAGATCTAGTACCCTCTTTTGACCTGCAGGCATGCAAGCAGAACACTGTACACATAATAAATAAATAAATCTTTTTTTTTTAAAAAAAAGACTATATTTATATAATTAGAAAATATATTTAGTATTCAGGCAGAAAATATTGTGTTCCATATACCCTGAAAGGAGAAACAGATGGTGTTCTGTAATTCTTCCTTTTGTGGTATCATTACTTCCTTTTATTCTTAAAAGTAATTACCCAAAGAGCTTTTGTTTATGTTATATTTATCAGTGTTTACATTATTAAAAAATAAAGCTGTTGGCATGGCATGGCAGGGTTACCTGTAATCTTCACACTCAAAGACTGAAGCAGAAAGATTGTTGATTTGAGACCAGTGTAAACTACAACGTGAGATCGTGTCTCTGATTAAATTATTTTTAAAATAAAAATTGAGTAATGTTAAAATATTTAATTAAAAATAATGAAACTAGGTGTGGTGGCACAGTTTTGTAATTCCAGAATTTGGGAAGTAGAAACAGGAATATCAGGAGTTCAAGGCTAGCCTTGGCAATAGAAAACCTTGTCCCAAAACATTTTAATGAGCCATCCTGAACTATAGAAGAACTTCAAGATCAGCCTTCGCAACTTAGTGAGAATATCTCAAAATAAAAGTTGAGTTTGAGCTCAACCCAGGATATGTGAGACTCCCTCAAATAAAAGGAAAAAAGTTTCAAAACATAAGCCAAGTATGGTAGCCATACTGTACCTGTAAACCTAGTTACTAAAAAAGCTAAAGCAGAAAGACTGAAAAATTCAAGACCAGGGCTACATAGGTAGTTCAATGGTTAGGGTTCCTGTAATTCCAGCTCCAGGGGACTGAATACCCACTTCAGGATTCTGCAGGAACCTGTACTCAAACATGTATAAACCCACATACAATAGGCACATAATTAAAAAATAAAGCAAGTCTTTAGGAAAAATAAGTTTATGACCTGCCTCGCCTGCATTGCATAGCATAACATAGCATAGCAATTTGCTGTGAGATCCTATCTTAAACTAAAACATTTTAAAAGGACTTATGAGGAAAGGTGGGGTTGGGAGAAATGGCTCTTCCAGAGAATCAAAGTCTAGTTCCCAGCATCCATAATAATGGTTCACAACTACCTATAACTCCAGCTCCAGAGGTCCCATCATTTGGCCCGAGAGCAAACATGCACACACCCATATACACATAAATAAAAAATAAATCTAAAGGGGGGGGCTGAAAAACAGGGTATGGTGGCATATACCTGTCATGCTGATACTCAAGAGACAAATGCAGGAGGATCAGGAATTAAGGTTATCTTTGGCTACATAGCAGGTTTAATGCCAAGCTGAAATACATGAGACCTTATGTCCAGAAAAGACAAAGCATCCAAGTGGTAGTGGTGCACAGATTTAACCCCTGTACTCAGGAGGCAGAGGCAGGCTGATCTCTGTGCATTTGAGGCCAGCTTAATCTACAGAGTAAATTCCAGGATAAGGAAATCCTGGGGCAGGGTGGGGAGAGGGAGGGGCAAAACAGACAGAAAGGAGGCTGAGGATATAGCTCAGCAGTAGAGCATTTGCCTGATACGCATAAGGTCTGGATGCATTATGGATGCTGGGAACTAGACTTTGATTCTCTGGAAGAGCCATTTCTCCCAACCCCACCTTTCCTTGTCCTTTTAAAATGTTTTAGTTTAAGATAGGATCTCACAGCAAATTGCTATGCTATGTTATAGCATACTGTATACTGCACATGCAACAGACATACACACAATTTCAAGACAGGATATGTTTGGGGAATATATAATGGTAGAGTGGAGAGTACACTGATTGTTGTGACAAGGTCCTAGATTTAGGTCACAATTATTTTTTCATTATTGATACATTTACTTAATTTATTTGAGGGTGGTATACACATGCCATTTATACAGAAGTCAACCTGTAAAAGTTAGGGTTTTTTCTGCCACTATGAAGGTTCCAGTTGTTAAACTCAGTTTGTCAGGCTTGAAGGTAAGTATCTTTACCTGCTGAGCCATCTCACCAGTCCCTAGATCCTTTATTATTTATAAGCTATATAATTTTGGTCAGGTCACTTAAGGTTCTGTTTTGTCATCTGCCAAATGAACATGTTAATAATAATATATCCACTTCACAGTGTTGTCTTTGGATTAAGATCATCAACTAGGATCATTGTACGGAAGTGTTAGTTTAGAGGGTGAGCTTTTCAGTGTCTTTTCATTATTTACATATTTTATTAAACATTATTTTCCTTTTATTTCATTAGAATGAAGTCCAAACTGCCAAGGAGTTTATTAAAATCATAGAGAGTGCAGAAAATGAGTACCAGGTAAGAAAATTTATAAGTTATTATCTGTGATTTTGTTCAATCCTTTGTGTCCTTTAACATAGAAACATACAGTGTATGTTGGGTGTTGCTAAGTGTGAGAGTCTACAGACCCTGCAGTTTGGCATTCTGTTTACAATTATGAGACTGCAGCCATGTCTCAGGAGTACAGATGAGTTTGATTTGTTTTTAAGATTGGAGAAGAGTTCAGTGTACATGTTGTCCTGTGTCCTTTCTAACATGTCCTTTGTCTGATTACCTTCTTGTTCACAAACAACTCTTTCTATTCAAACAACTCATCATCAATTATTTATTGCAGACAGCAATTAGCGAAAACTATCAAACAATGTCAGATACCACGTTCAAGGCCTTGCGCCGGCAGCTTCCAGTTACCCGCACCAAAATCGACTGGAACAAGATACTCAGTTACAAGATTGGCAAAGAAATGCAGAATGCTTAAAGGCCAACTGTAGGCGTCTCCAGTACAAGGAAAGAAAAGGATTCAACATGGTGTGGTCATATGATAAATAAGTGATTTCTAAACAAACAAGAGTGATATTTTGCTAGTTAACAAAGTTAACAGATCTTCTAGCCTCATGGAATACTGTTGAACCTACATCACTGTCTTGATCCTTCTGTGTGTGTTCTCTGCCTTCTTATTTTCTGTTATCACCATATCTACTTGTAAATCTTTTCCTCTGCTACATTTAATGTCAGAGAGATCTATCCTAAAGTCATTGTACTGTTCAGATAATTTCTTGGCCATGATTCTTGGTTTTTACAGAGTATTTGTTCAGTACTTTTTACCCCATGCTTTAAAGCATTTCAAGTACTTCAGTGGTGTTTACTGGCCCACCAATTGCTTGAAGAGGCTATGCTACAAACTGTAGCTAAGTGGACACACTCCTTCCCTGTCTAACTGCTTTGATCCTTTATAGCATCTCACAATTGTAGTTTTCATACATTTGGATTGGGGATTTTTAGGTCCATGCCGGGAAGCAAAGGAAGTCTCCTGAAAATTCCATGGCAGCATCAGCTTCTCTGGGAACT